>JASDQU010102714.1:11843-22700 GCA_032191745.1 Picea mariana
GTTGTCAAGGATTTCCTAGCAAGCATTAATGGTGTTAGCATTAAGGCAAATTTGAACATCATACCACTTGGGTCATATGATTTCTTAATTGGTATGGATTGGTTGGATAAACCTCATGTTATCTTAGATTGTTACAACAAGCCTCTTACATGCCTTGATGAGGAAGATAATTCAAGGGTGGTGCAAGGAATCCCAAGACCTCTATTTGATAGAGATATTTCATTGTTGCAATTGAAAAGAAGTTTTAGAAAAGGGTGCTAGATATATGCGTCCCATATGGAAGATCCACCAAAATATAAGGAGCCAAGTCTCGAGGAATATCCAATATTGATGGAATATGAAGATGTTTGGGAAATTGATAGGATTACCAAAACAAAGAGATATTGATTTAATCTATTGACTTAATTCTTGGAGTTTCCCCAGTGTCCAAAAGTCCTTACATAATGGGCACACCAAAGATGAAAGAGTTGTAGATGCAGCTAGATGAATTTCTTAGGAAGGGGTACATATGTACAAGTGTCTCACCTTGGGGTTCCACAATGATTTTTGTGAAGAAAAAAAAAGGAACTATGAGGTTGTGTATTGAATTCATACAACTTAATAAGGTTACTGTAAATAACATTTACCCTCTACCACAGATCAATAATATTTTCAATCAATTGAAAGGAGAAAATATATTTTCCAAGATTGAATTGAGATCAGGTTATCATCAAGTAAGAATCATATAAGAAGGCACCAACAAGACAACATCCAGGACAAAGGTATGGCCATTGTGAGTTTGTGGTGGTGCCAGTTGGATTGACAAATGTACCAACTACTTTTATGTGTCTAATGAATGGAGTGTTCAACGATTACTTGGACAAATTCGTCATTGTCTTCTTAGATGATATTATTATCTACTCCAAGATAGAGGAGGAGCATGAGAAGCATTTGAGGATGGTGCTACATGTGTTTATAGAGAACCAATTATATTCCAAGTTAATAAAGTGAAATTTCTATCAAAGAGAAATCCAGTATTTGGGTCACATCGTCTCAAAGGAGGACATAGTGGTGGACCCTGAGAAGATTGAAGCAATAAAAAATTGGCCAACACTAAAGAATGTTTCAGAAGTGAAATCCTTTATGGGCTTATATAGATATTATAGGAGATTCATTGAAGAATTCTCCAAGGTTTCACATCCAATTGTTGGGTATGTGTTATATTATTTGCAATATTGGTCCCATGTACACGGTTTTTTGCGTATATTTTTGGCGATTTTTTGACACATGGTTTTCGTCGATGGTTTTCTAATTCTAGTTAAGGAATTACGGTTTTTGACTAATCTAGGTCAATGGATTAGGGGTTTGGATGTCGCGGGATCCTATATGTATATTGTAATGTAAATAATGATGTAAATGATGAATTAAGAATATTATAGGTGTGAATTTAAGCAGGTTGTTGGTTTTCCCAGTTTGGGGTTCCAGGGTAAAAATCTTTGTGTAATGTGTGTGTGTGTTCCATTGTATCTTTTTTGTTGTTATTAATAATCTGTTTATATTAATTAATTGTGCAAGGTTAAAATATGCATTTGGTATTAAAGAAATTATTGTCTTCATAGGGAATCCTTTATGGTCAGGGGTTTTGGCTCGTGTCTATGGTAAACCTTGTTACAGTGGAAGATCTACGGTATTTATTCTTCAAGTGAAAATAAATGGCGAACAGTTCGAAGATAGAGATCAATACATCTAATGGGAAAAGTTTTGAGCTGTGGAAGCTGAAGATGGAATATTTTTTGGTGGACAAAGATCAATGGGTCTATGTGAATCTAGGTACTGCACCTACAAGAACGCCAACAACAGACTGGAAAAATTGGATCAAAAGGCGAAGAGCACAATCCGATTGTGTCTCTCATATTCAATATTACTGAATGTGTTGGGGGAAGCTACGACCAAGGAACTATGGGATAGTTTAGGGGATTTGTATCAGTTAAAGTCCCTAGTAAATAAATTGTTCATGTGGAAGAAGTTGTACAACCCAAGGATGAAATATGGAGACTCGGTGACAGAGGATATGACCGCCTTCAATACTGTGGTAAGTCAACTATTATCTGTGGATATTAATAGTTATGGAAATAAGTGTATCAATTTATTGTGCTCTTTACTAGACTTGTGGTATAGTCTGGTTGTGGACATAGGTAGTAACACAACTACTTTAAGCTTCAATGATGTGGTCTCATCCTTTTTGTTGGAGGATATGCGATGGAAGAACATGGAAGTACATAGAACATATGCATTATTTGCAAGTTGATGCTACCATGAGAGAAATAGATATAAGTCCTCAAGTGGGAGATCTAAATCTAAGGGAAGATCAAAATCTCTCAGAAAATTTGTAAAGGTATGTTGGAGATGTGGAAAAGAAGGGCACTACAAGAAGCAATGTAGATCCAAAAGTGTTGAGAGAGGGAAGGGATATGAAGATGCCCCTTCTACAAAAGAAAAAACCTCCCCATAATAAGGAGGATATGTGTACTTGGATTCTTCAAGCACACTTTCAGATCATAAGGCATGGATTGGTAAGAAACCCTTTCTAACACATCTTAGGGTATTGGATGTGATGCATATGTTCACATTCCAAAGGAAAAAATGAGTAAGTTAGATAAAAAGTTTGAAAAGTGTATCTTTATAGGGTATAAAGATGGTTTGAAAGGTTATAAAATTTGTAACCCAAAAACTAAAAAAGTAGTGTATAGATGAGATGTGGTATTTAGAGAAATCAAAGATGTTGTCAAATAGGAAGTCCTACCAAAGGAGGAAGAACCAAATAAAATAGAGTTTGAATTGAAGGAAAATGAATCAGACTCTATAGAAGAACATGAATAAGAAGAAGGATACCCTCACACTCTAATATTGAGGAGATCGATTCAGGAAAGAAGGAAATCGAAAAGGTATACTCCACCTGATTTTCGTTCAAATTTTTCTTTGTCTATGTTGGAATATTCACCAATACTGAGAGGGGGGGGGGTGAATCAATATTAAGCACTTTTTACCATTTTCAACCATAATATGTGAACACTAAGTTATCAACAATTTATCACTTATGATATAATTTTTTTATCACTTATGATTGAATTCAAGATATCATCAACATATAACCACAAATACATAGTACAAAAATGTTTTACGTGGAAACCCAAATGGGAGAAAACCATGGAACACTTTTCAATATATATCTTGATTATTACATCCACATGAAGCACCAACTTTCAAGATTCTCTGACACCAAATGGAAGGAGGCACTAACCCCCTATTTATAGGCTCTAACCTGAAGGAAGCTACAACTCCCTCAATTCTCTAACATCAACTAGAAGGAGGCTCCAACACCCTAGTTTACATGCTCCAACTTGAAGGAAGCTCCAACTCCTTAGATTCTCCAGCCCAACTGGAAGTAGGATCGAACCCCCTAGTTTACATGCTCCAACATGAAGAAAGATCCAACTCCCTAGATTCTCTAGCACAAATTGGAAGGAGACTTCAACCCCCTTTCCTTTCCTCTTCCTTCCTAGAGAGAATATAAATTAGAAAATCAACTTGTCATTGTTGCTGTCACTGAAACTAGTACATCATCATCATCAAACTGTCATTGTTTATATCATTGATACTGATGCATCATCATCATCATCAACCTGTCACTGATATTGATACATCATCATCATAAACCTATAACTGATAATGATACATCATCATCATCAAAACTGGTTCAACCACATAAAACTTATGCCAAGATCACCAAGAATATCCCCCAAAAATCATACATCCAATATCACCAAGATATGCATCAAACCATGTACCAAAGGCCTTCAAGAGATGCCTTAAACATGCCTCAAACCATGTGCCAAAATATACAAGATACAAGCATTAAACATGTATCAACGTATCCAAGATACAAGCCTCAAACATGTGCCATATCATCCATGATATGCCGCAAACCATGTACCATAACCGTCAAGATATGCATCAACCATGTGCCAAAACAATCAAGACATGTCTCAAGCATGTGCCAAACCAAGGGAAGGAGCATTTGGCAACAATAAAGAGGGTTTTTCAAGTATTTTCATGGCACTACTAGTTATGGATTTTGCTACCAAGTAAGACTAGGATTGGATAGAGTGTTGGACATACATGGGTTTGTTGATGCAAACTAGGTTGGAGATTTGGATCGTAGAAGATCTACAAGTGGGTATGTGTTTAGCTTGTTTGGAGGAGAAATCAATTGGATGAGAACAAGACAAGTTGTAGTGGCACTCTCAACTACAGAAGTTGAATACATGGAAGCCACTCATGAAAGAAAGGAAGCAATATGGTTACAAATATTGTGTTTCGGTATTGGGTTGGTACAACAAGATATAATGATAGATTGTGACAACATGAGTGCAATCTTCCTGGTGAAGAACATGGCTTATCATTCAAAGACAAAAAATATTGATGTTTAGTATCACATTATGAGAGACATGGTTGAAGACATGAAGGTGTTGTTGATTAAGATGGACACTTTGGATAATGTTGCAGATTCATTACCAAAATTTGTGAGCGCTGAGAAGTTATCTTGGTGTAGAGGATCTATGGGCATTTCTACCCTGGATTGTTGACTTTGTAATCCTATAGCCCCCTGTATGAAAATAAAAAAAACAAGTGGGAGAATGTAGGGTATGTGTTATATTCTTTGCAATATTGGTCCCATGTATTGTACACTGATGTGGGATCAAGGGGGGTCTGGAGGTTTTTTTGCGTCCATTTTTTGGCAGTTTTTTGTGTCCATTTTTGGCAGTTTTTCGGTGTGTGGTTTTTACCGATGGTTTTCTAATTATGGTTAAGGAATTAGGGTTGTTGACTAATCCGGGTCAATGGATTAGGGGTTTGGATGCTAAAACATCCTATATGCATTGTATTGTAAACAACGATAAAAATGATGAATAAATAAGATTAGAGGTGTGGCTCTAAACAAGTTGTTGGTTTTCCCGGTTTGGGTTTCCAAGGTAAAAATCTCCGTGTAATGTGTGTGTGTGTGTGCCATTGTATATTTTTTGTTTTTATTAAGAATCTATTTGTGGTAATTAATTGTACAAGGTTAAAATCTACACCAATCACTTCAATGTAGAATACTTCAAAAAAGTTTGAATGGACCACCAAACGTGAGGGAAATTTCTAGCATTTGAAGGAATTGTTGACCAGTGCACTTATTCTAAAGGTTGCAAATTTGGATGAAGATTTTTTTGTGTGCACATATGCATTGAAGTAAGGGACACTACAACATATGGGCAGATTATTCCATGAAATGTTTCCATGTTTCCATTATTTTCATGGTTTTTTTTAAATAGGGCAGAATTTTCGTGGATATTGTTGTAGGAAAATCTCCCTGCGGACAGGTAGATCGCCTCAAAGAGCTTGACCTTAACTCTAAGACAGAAAATGCTTAACGTGGACATTGACTTCCTTTCAAATCTATACAAACTAACACATGAGAAGGAAGGAGAATAGAAGTACCTCTTTATCGACGTTTGTCCCTGCACGCTCTGAGTTGAGCTCTGATCCTTTGCTCCTCGCTGAGTCCTATAGACAAACAAGATACGACCACTTCCTACTCTACTGATATTAGCTTGAAAACATATCTATCTATCAATGATAAGTTCACGTAACATCAGACACAAACTAGAAAGAAACAGGCCAAGCGTGTCATATTAATGAGAATAACGACAGCAGTACTTACAATCGTAGATGCGAATGCAATAGCTTCGTCAAGTCCCCTTCGTCTAACCCTTGCTCGAAAGATCCACAACCTGGATGACAACAGCTTCACTGATCACTCTCCTTTGGCTATCTGTGTGTTTCCTATGAGATCATAGGTTTCATGCTAGCAATTCTTCCCCCTTTTCACCATCATAGAGCCTTCTTATATAGGTTAAGAGGAGCTTAACCTCTTGAGTTATCTTTAGAACAAGTTGAGGAACTTCCTCCTTAGATCAGGGATCTCCTGATGGAACCAAGAATTCGAATGAAATTGCCTTCTAAACTTGAAATATCCTCTCCTTATTCTCCTCAATGGGCCAACTACTGTCTCAGATTAGGCAACGCTCCCTCAAAATGGGTATCAGAGCATTGTAGCGCTGCCTAGGAATCTTGAGGGCAGCGCCAGCGCTCCTAAGGTGGATAACGCTCCTTCAAAAGGGAAGACATGCATTTTAGCGCTCCCTGAGGCCTTATAGGGGAGCGCCAGGGCTCCTAAGGCTGATGTAGGGGAGCGCTCACCCTCAAAACCCTTGTTTAAGAGCTCTTCTCAGGTGTTAAGATTTCCTTGACTTCAGTTAACCAGTTTCCCTTCTCCAAATCAAGTGTATGAGATGTCTTAAGTGCCTCTGTAGTGTCATCATTATGGCAGTATGCTTGAACAACGTGTGCGACACTTGTGAACAACTTGCAACACTTGCGAAAGTTGTCAGGAAGATACGACACTTATGACAATTGAGAGGAACATGCGACACTTATCTAGTTGAGTAATTTTGACGTGTAACAGATTGCCCCCCAAAGTATGAAGTTAGAAGATGTGAACTGATAACTGAAATGCTTTATAGACGTTCAAGCAAGGGTATAGAATCGGAGAACTTGACGAAAGCTACACACAAACATCCAGAAAATATCATGACATGTGTCAAAACCCAAGGCAGGCATACCTATGCTTGGGTGATCAAGACTTGCAAGATATGGCCGCTAAAAAGTACACTGCGTATCCATAATTGTATTGATAAAAAGGTATAGCCACCGAAGATACAACGTGGATCTATACTCTGATGACTCAGACTGATCGTAGCCATGAAGAATACACAGTGGATCTACAAGGTGACAAGACATAGCCACGACCAATACAAAGTGGATCTATGTAACAATGTATGTGTTCTTTGTCCAATAGAAACTCCTTTGCAGCCTGGGCAAAGCATATATCAAAGTGGTTACTCAACCCAGGGTCTTCTTATCAATCTCAATGTGGTACGATTCTAACCATGTGAATAGATGTCCTGATGTCGAACATGGCAGAAACCACTTGATTATCGGTCAATGGTGTGGACCGTTAATAAGCGCGAGGGAGATCACCATTAATGTCAATGATTCCCAAGGTACCCTAGTACATTCCAATGAATGTGAATAGATGAGCTGAGGTTGAACATTCATGGAATCATTCAATCAGAGTTCAATGAGGTAAACCTACTGTTGAACGTGAGGAGGCCTGCCATTGAGGCATGCCAGTCCCAAAGTAATAACTGGTTTCTAAGTCTAATTCTCGGATAATGTGTTGAAGTCGACAGGAATAGACTCGTCGAGGGAGGGCCTTGATGTATCCCCCGTCAATGACACGAAACAGACATAGAGATGTAATTTGGTAGATCAAATGAACATGGACTGACACAGGTTTTGAGGTAAGATATTTGGGATGGCTGACTCTCGAGGCAGATACTTCCCTTGAACAATGAGGCACAACAGAAAAACATGACATGGACCAACACTTATGCAGTGGATACGGTGACTTACATCGGGTGACCCAAAGGAGTGAAAGGGGCTCAAAGGATTGGCTCAGTGCAGAGGTTCAGTGGATTATGATATGTGCAAATGACAAAGTGCCGTGTTCAAGGGCGACTCTAAGAATTGCTAGATGATGTTCTCAAGAGACTGCTTGGCTTGCTCCTTTCACTTTTTCCCCCATCCAGATAGACGAGTACCTCTTTTTGATTTACTGAGCTCGAGGAGGGTAACACATGCTCGATAAAACTCACCTTCGGTAAGTTCCTCTTCCTTTGTTTAACGAACCAGAAGAAGTAAGGGTTCGGTCCCATATGGGCCTGTCGATGTGTGTTTTAACGAGTTCAAAGATAGAAAATTCGAAGGTTTTTTGGGATTATAGAGTTTGGAAAAACACTTAAAAGAGAACTCTCTCAGTTCCTTTTTTGTACAGTAGTCTAATGAGACCGAAAAAGAGATAAACTATCGCTCAACAAACATTTTCTTCAAATACTTTAACGAGTGTGAAGAGAACAAGGTCACTCGGTAAGATTTTCATGTTTAGAGAGTCTGAAAAGAACTTAAAGATAACTCCAAGGTTGTCCTTTTTCGTAATGTAGTCTCGCGAGGCTGAAAAAGAGATAAATTACCACTCGAAAGATTCCCTTTCAAAACTTTTAACGAGTGGGAAAGGAAGCAAGATCACTCGACGATCTTTTCATGTTTAGAGAGTCTGAAAAGATCTTAAAGAAGACTCTAGGGGGTTCCTTTTTCGTGTATCCATACAGGTCTGAAAAAGAGATAAAAGTTTACCCAGATGCATTCTCATGTATTTACGAGCACAAGAAAGAACAAAGACTAAGCTCAGTATGCCCCTAGCTGGGAAGCTAGTGGCTCGACTCCAGAATGATTATCAAAGGCTAGAGACATGCCCCCCCAAGCTTCAATTCATTCACCGACTTTGAGGTTGTCACCAATTTCTGTGCTAGATGGAGAAAAAGGATACAGGTGGATGAAATGAAGGTTCAATAATGAGACCTAACGAAAGACCTGACTCGACATCTATGAGAACTGACGAAATATTCAACTTGAAGGGAGAGGTAATTGTTTCATTTTTTAACAAGCTTGACACAGAAAAAGAAATATGCTCAAGGTTCCAGGTTCGATTCCCAGATTGTTGTTTCATTTTTTAATGAGCTTGCTATAGAGAGGAAAACTATGCTCAAAGCCTTTGTTTCATTTTTTAACGAGCTTGTTACATAGAAGAGAAACTATGCTCGTAACCTCTGTTTCATTGTTTAACGAGCTTGCCACAGAGAAGAGAAACTATGCTCGTAACCTCTATTTCATTGTTTAACGAGCTTGCCACAGAGAAGAGAAACTATGCTCATGGCTCTGGCTTGATCATGGCTTCCAAGAGAATAATTCTCTGGAAGGATACCATGTCAAGGGACAAAACTCGGTCATGGCTTCCAAGAGATCTTTGCTGGATGGAAGATAATCACTCGGGAAGGAACACATGTCGAGGGCCGTGATAGGGGTAAGGAGATCAGGCTCCAATAGCCCTACCGAAGAAATCACCATGTCAACTACTGGATCCAAATTGTCAGAAGTTGAGGTCATGGGAGACAATGCCACATAATTGACATGCGGCGGGGATGCTACTGTCATCATATAAGAACCACTTAGGGAGGTAACCCAGTCAGGGCCGATGAATGAAAGTTGATCAATAGTCACAATTCTTCCATCATGAGGGAACGATATCACACGGAAAAGAGTGGATACAATAGCTTTCATGGCATAAACATAATCCCGCCCAAGGAGTAAAGTGAAATCCAAGGGGTCTCGGACTACCATAACATCAATAAAGACAGTTTTCCCTCCCAACGTTACAGGAAACTGAGGAAGGATCCCTAAAGGTTGACTGGTTCTTCTGTTAAAAGATAACAAATTCTGGGTAATCGACACAAGATGAGGACAACCCAAAGCATGCCAAGCAACAGAGGACAAAATACTAAAGGACGCACCTTCATCTATCAGCGTTTGAGGAACGTCCCAACCACAAACCTGTACTGTAATCTGGAAAGGAATGTGAGAGGGAAGACGAGGTCTAGTTAGTGCACCCCAATCAAAAAGGATGGCCTCATTACTTGGAGGGGGTTTTGCATGAGAATGAGGAATGCCCCCCAGAATGGTAGAGTCTGTATCAACGAGAAAAACATGGGCAGTATCGGGTTTACTCTCTATAGGGAGAGTAGGATCGACCAATGGTGAACTTGGATCGACCAATTTGGCACTCTTTGGAGGAAGGGTGGGACTGACCAAGAAAGGGACTGGATCAGTCACTTTTGCACTCGTCAAAGGAGGAGTGGGATCGACTGGTGATAGAACTGGATAGACCACTTTGGTGTCATTCTCCAAGGGAAGAATGGGATCGATGGGTGGAAATGGATCGACCGCTTGGGTTACACTCTTTTTATGAAGAGTGGGGCTGATCGATGACGAAACTGGATCAGCTACTTGGGTTTGTGGTTCAATCGAAGAGGAGACTAGATTGACCACTTGATCAACCGGACTGACCGAGGATGGAACCGGATTGACCAGTCCATCGACTAATGATGGGTTGGGAGAAAGCTTATGATAACCTCTTGGAAGTTGAAGTTTTTCCAAAAGAGAAGAAGCCTCGTCCATGCGAAGACAAAGGTGAGAGTAATGATCACCTTTACATAACATGCAAGGGAACTTGACAGTTTTCTTCTTCTTACCAACCTTAACATTACTAGTTAACAGGGTATCATCGACATGACCGACAGAGGTCGATGACGTGGAGGACCACATTTATAAGACCTGGGTAAGACCAGGGCAATCCCTCAGAAAGTGGTCACCCTTACAAAGGCTGCAAGGGAATTTGGGTTTTGGATTCTTCATTTTAATCTTGTTGACCTCATCAACACTCCCAGTACTATCCATAGTGATTGGTTGCTTGGATCCAACATCAGATGTTGTTGGGGTCTTGGTCCTTTTCGGGCTCTTCTTCTTCTTCTCTTTCCATTTCTTCTTCTTCTGATCAACCTGGCTACTTGCTTTAGAGATTTCACTAGGTGAAGAAGGAGAAATGGAAGGAGACTTAATTGGTGAAGAAGGCGGAAATTTGACGCGAGGTTGATGTGTGGGTGGTGTATTGACATCCAAAGTATTAGGTGCAACTGAAACATTGGGAGGATTCAGGATCACCGGAGTGGGGAACAACCAAACTGGTAATCCAATAGTGAGTCCTGGAAGACTCAGTGTGGCAACATATGGAGGACCAAAGTTTCCAAATGAAGGAAAAGT
>JASDQU010102714.1:22750-42459 GCA_032191745.1 Picea mariana
AGCTATCTCCAGAGGACCCTTGCAAGCTTGCCCTCCTTCTAGCAGAAAATGCCCTCATCGAAAATTTTGCGGGGTTGTGGCCAAGTCCCAAAACTGTGGAGGCATGGATGGATGAGCGTTGGAAGATGCTGATACAAGGAGAAGTTTCTCTGTGCGCAGTAGGCAGGGGTTTTTTTGTCTTTAGCTTCACGAGGAAAGTGGACCGGGATCTAGTTTTCAGATCTGGACCCTATTTCATGGGGTCGAGAGGGTTGTTCTTAGCCCCCTGGACTCTTGACTTCAACCCCGGAGCCGAGATCACAGTAGCCCCTGTATGGGTTAGGCTGCCTCACCTCCCCTTGCATCTTTGGGGGTTAAGCTCTCTGGAGGACATTGGAAATAAGCTTGGGCGTTTCCTGGACAGTGCGGAGCCGAAGGGGGATCAGTTTACCTGCGCTCATATTTGTGTTGAGGTTAATCTTGAGAAAGGACTTCCGGACACCATTAAGCTCTCACTGGGGGAATGGTGCCATATCCAAGAGCTGGACTACGAGCAAATTCTGTTTAAGTGCCTCCGGTGCCATGCTTACGGTCATTTCGCAAAAAGCTGCCCCAAATCCTCTGAGGAGTCGGGACCAGTCAAAGAAGATGATTTTCAGCCAGTAACTAACTGACAAAGGTAGCCAAGGCGAAAGGATCCGCTAGCCCAAGCCCCAAAGGCCACCCATACGGTAGAGGCATCTCTAGAAAATAAAAACAGCTTTGATGTGCTGAAGGATGATGAAGCCCGAGAGCCAGAAGTAACAACAGTTATGGCAGATCCCCCGGCAGATGAAAGCCCTCCGGATTCCACCCCCCCAGAAACAATGGCAGCAAAAGAAACTAGGGCTTCAGTTCCAGAACCCCCTGCCTCTGCAGGTCTAGTTATTTCAGTCCCCACTAGCGGCTCTGTGGAAACCTCTGAACCTGATGACAACTCAGTTCCGTCTCCACCCCTTACCCGAGGGCGAAAGACCAATAAAGCGCGCAGAGAAAAGGAGGCGGCCTCCAACATTTCTTTAGGTTCCCAGAAAAAGTTGGATCCCTACATTAAGGGGAAATCTTCATCCCCCTCAGTTTAATGCTTTGCTTCTATCTTCTACTATGCTCACAATTTGTGAGAATTTACTCATGTATGCAATTTTTGTCATTTTCTCGAATTAGCTCAATAAGCAGATGGGATTGGTTTCCCAAGACATTCACAAGAAGGTTGGCAGCACTGTTAGAGGTCACCAATCTTCTTTAGATATGTAACTTTCTGATTCTGGCTTGCCAGAAAGTCGATTAATGCAACATAACCGTTCTTGTCAAAAAAAAAAGATGTTAATTGTGAAGTTTTTTGAATTTATAATAGAAAAAAAACTCTTATTCTTGAATGCTAGTATTGTTAAGCTCTTTTTTATTGTAACATAGTTTGAATTTTATAAATTTGGAAATTTTCATGATTTATAAAATTAAAAGGAAAATTAGTTTAATTTGAATAAATACAATGAAATCTTTTTTTTCATAGGATTTTTATCTTTAGAATAGTTTTATTCTATTTTAATAAAACAAAGATTTATTATAAACCTTTGTTATATAGTTTAAGTCTTGTAATTTCGTTGTTTAAGTGTTTTATTTTGTTATTATATAGTTTTTATATTATTAAAAAGTGTTTATTTTTGTAAATTTGATCGCGCTCTTGGATCGTTAGATCAACGGTCCACACTGGATTCCCCCCCACGTGCTCGACGTTTAGCATAAGGGGCGAGGGGGGGGCGCAAAACTCTACCCGAGTTAACTCTCTTTTGACGTGGCACCCATTTGTGAAGTGCGGACCTCGGGGTATGTGGTTAGCCTAACCACACCTGACCCCCCTCCCCCCCACCTAATTGACATGGGGTTGAAACGTGTCTAACATGACATCAACCAACAAAAAGGTAAAAGATTTAAAATTATTATTTTTAAATTGATCTTTCGTCAACGATAAAATGACACGTATACATTTAAGAGGTAAACGGGGAAAAAGGTAAAATGTTTGGTTTATTTTAAGTTTGTAAAGAATTCGAGCGCATGATTGAGAGTTACTGCGAAATTCACCATCGTCACTCCAGTCCGATACATGTGCCAATCAACATCCTCCATGAGTAAACCTAATCCTTTTTATCCTTTCTTTGTTATTACTAAAATGAAATCATCTCAGCCTACAAAAAGTAAGAAAGATACAAAAATTGTAGAGGAAGATCTTGTAGACAAAGATAAGGATGTTTTCGATCTTGTCTTGTCTTTTGATCCCTTTGAGTTACACCAATAGGAAAACCAAGGTTTTAGGGATTTGGTTGACCATTATTATGCATGGGAATATGACCTCGCAAAATTTTTAGTATCCCAAGTATATCATTTCCCGAAGTTTGTAGTTTGGTGCACTGCAAATTGCATCCCATCCAAGAGAGCCATAATTTTCATAGCTGGGTATGTTCTCATTGAACTAACCGCTCATACTATTAACGAGATAATGAGATGGCCAATGAATCATGATAGAGAACCAACAAATGAATTAGTAGCAGCCAAATGTTTCAGAGAATTGGAATCAAAAGAAAGGGTTACATTGTTACAGTTATACCTTTTTACAAATCTTGATGTTCTGAGTGATAATGTTGTCATTCAATCAAATCTCTTTCCTAAGACTTCTCAGAAAATTATTTCTATGATTTCTGTGATATTGGGGAAAAAATATGATTTGACAATTGATGAATTTGTGTTAGGGATCATGGTTTCAATCTATCCAATTTCAACCAAACCCATCACTAAATTTAATTATGCCCAGTTCTTAGCAGATCAAATCCACTACCAACTTTCTGAATTTGAATCTCTTAGAAGCTTCAGATACTAGTCTTACTTGGTTCACCTTTTTCTGTTTACACAAGCCTTCCATTTTATGCATCTAGGACTAAAGGTTGAAGATGATCTTGGTAACCCAACTTCAATTACTCACTCGACTTTTGTGATTATGAAGAAACCTTTGAATGTTGAATTTCCATAGTATGTTGATCATTTTATTTCTGAAGCCTACCAAATCATACACAATCAAGTTCCTCCTAGAATATTTCCTGAGTGCAAAAAACTATTACAGTTAAGCCCATACACAAGAGTGGGAGATTGGTATATCTTTGAACATTATACCGAAATAAGGGTTTATGGTTGTCAATTTTCTCCCTTTTGCTTGCATGTTTTCTTGAATCCATGATTTTTTTTCTCTTGAATATGTTAGGAAAATATTGAACTCTGATGAGATTCACTTTGTTCCAAATAAATATAAGGTAACTTTTAAATTGAAGAAGGAGGTAGGTCCTTTTATTTTCAATGCCATATCAACACTGCGGGTGACGAAAAAAATGCTTTCAGCTTTGGGATTACAACAAGGAGAACCATGGAATTATGACCCTCATGGCATAATTTCATCAAAAATAATCTCACATGGGAAGAGTCGTTATCAACATTAGCAAAAAGAGCAACTGGAGCTATTTGGCTCGAGCTTAAGCTTTAATAAAAATTCTGCAAGTTTTGAAGATTCAAACTTTTATGTTTCAAATTATGTGATCTCTCTCTCCTTGTGTTATTTTCACGCTCTTAAAATATTCTTAAATTTATTATGTGATGACTGTGATAACTTAGTACAACAACTACTATCATAAGGTTGCAAAGGTATCATTAAAAGTTACAGATTTCTTCAAATATATTGTGAGTATAAAGAAGACTTGTGATTACATTTTATTATTCATTTTGAATTAAAAAGAAGTATTCTTTTTTTTCAAACTATATTTTGGTTTAAGATACATAATCAAACATCATTTCTTCTTGTTGAAAGTTAAGAAATATTTATAAGAGGATACATTATTTTAATTTTTAGTTTGTTTTCTCTCAATTCTTCTTTCATCTTCTAAAGTTTTAATTGTATGGAACATAGAAAGATTTCTCTTCTAATATTAAATCTTTAAATATTCAAAGGCTAAATATACAGGTCTAAATTAACAATAAAAATATTTTGTTTTAGGACATATCTACTAAAAAAAAATCAATCAATATTATGGATGTATTCCTTGGCATAATTTCCTAGCCAGAAACATCTCAAGGGTTACAACATTCTTTTGGTGTCGTTGTCGAAGACCGAATTTAAGAAATCTATTTTTTTTCCCTGGGAAATATGACATAAAAAACCTACTTATTGTTGGTGAACAAAGAGATAGGAAGGATAAAATCCTTCACCTGATGACTCCACATTTTCAATCCTAGCATCAAGAATGAAAAACACTAGGGCTCACCCAGATCCTAAGAAAACAACGCCAGTAGCTAATCCTGAAAAATTATTGTCAAAGAAAAATCCTAAACGTACACAAACAACTCCTCCTACCATATCCTCCACCTATAAACCTTCATCTTCCATTGTTCCTAAATCAAAAGGAAAATCTACTATTGATCCAAAGGATTCCATAAGAAAAAAAAAATTTAACCCTTCAAACCCTTCCAACCCATCTCTGCTTTCATCTCCTGAAGAATCTCTTCCAAGTTCCCCAAAACCACCCTTGACAATCTCTACAACAGACTCCATCCAATTTTTCCCTGAAAGTTATATTGAACTTTCTTTCAAAGACTCTACTGTATTTTCTCAAATACATTTCACCAAAGATTATCCTCATATGTATCCGAAAGAACCACTCGAGGATTCTCCAAATCTTTCCCCAAAGGAATCTCTTGAAATTTTTCCTGTTTGGTCTACATCCCCAAGGTTTTCCCTTTTAAGTCCAAAAAGGGAACTTTTAGAGATGCCTCAAACTTCGTTTCCAGAAATCCCTCTTGAAAAATAAGAGCCTCTCAAGACTTATATCAATCCCCTTTTTCCTGAGAATTCTCAGCTAATACTTGATTACCTAACCATGGCTGGGAAAATACCACAACAATAACAACAACAACCACCTCCTCCTCCTTCACCAAGAGTTTTTAATAAATTTTCTGCTAGATATGATCCTTTGAATCTTCCAGCAAATCTCCATGATTTTCTTGAGAATTATTTGAAGCTACTGCCTAGATTTAATGGGGAGGATGAGACCACAACTCTCAGACATTTAGCAACATTTGATTATTTCATTGATAATCAAAACAGTTGGCAATATATGTAGAACATTCTACAGATCCATGGTAAAGCATCTGATCAGTCAGTAAAGTCCCCAATCACACAAACTCCACAATAGTTTGAGAAGACATACAAAAGGAAAACTTCATAATCTACCTCAAAGAATTCAGAAACAGGGGAAGAAGGATCATCCAAAAAGAAAAAATTATAAGTACTTGAAGAAGAAGAAGATCTAGAATTGCCAGAAGAAATAATGCCAAAGAAAAAGGGCCTTTCTATCACTGTAGAGGTAACATCTTCAGAAAATCTCAAAAGTGTGGGAAGTCAAAGTGAAACAGAATTAGGAACTATTGATCAATCAAAGCAATTAGACCAAGTTTAGTAGTTCATGGAAATTAGAAAGGTAGGTGCAAGCATCAAGAATAGTATGATTCCTAAAGTTTATGACCATGATGCATATAAGACCAGAATGATATTAGTTGTAGATTATGAGAAAGAGAGGTTGAGTATAGCAATCATGGAGCCAAAGGAGCAGAAGAAAGTAACAAACATCTCCATTGATATAAATGTTGTTCATCCTTTGGATAAATCTGACTTGCACAAACAAACTACAGAAATGATAAACATAGATTCCATGATAGCTAATATTGGAATCAAGAAACTCCAAGTTATAAATGATAATCTTAGGACTCAGTTAAAGAATGAAAAGTTGGCTACTAGGACTAGACATATAAGAGTGGAGGAGCTAGAAAAATGGATAATAGAACTTAGAGCTAATCCAAAAGACGAGGCATCCATACAAGCACCTATAAAAAATGAAAATTTGGTTGATAACTTTGAAGAAGATCAAATTGATGATATTGATGAGGAGATTAATATGATGGAAGGTGATCCTTCTAAAGTGTATGTGACTTAGGATGACTATGAAAAATCTTTAATCTTTAACTCATATTTCAATGAAGATGATAATAATAATCATTATGATTCATCATAATCTCAATATAGAGCCTTCTCAGATGCAATACAAGATGAATTACATAGAAAATATGACCTTAGACCAAGAACCATTGTAAATACAAACAAAACGAATAATCAAGGCCAGCTAGAAAAAACACAAAACAAAGACAAAGGGAAATAAATTACACATGAAAAAAATAAATCTGATTCACAGGTTACAAAGAAAGCAGATAGAAAACAAAAAGAAACAGAGAAAACAAGTGGTTCTTTTAATCTGGAATATGAGCTTAATAAGATTAGAATCCCAATCCCTTTGTTAGAAATTACAAAAAATCATGTTTATAGAAAACAAGTAATGAAAATGATTGATTTTTCTATTGCAGCAACCCAACCAGATACATTAAACTTGCAAGATTAAAGGCCTACTATGATGTTTGGTCCCCATATTGAGGAAAGAGGAGAAGCAATAGCCCCATTTTATATCTCTTTGACAATCCATGAACATCTTTTGCACAATTGCATGCTAGACTCAGGAGCTTCTCACAATCTAATGCCAAAAATAGTTATGGAGAAGTTAGGATTACAAATCACAAGACCATAACATGACTTGTATTCCTTTGATGCAAGAAAATTTAGATGTTTAGGGATGATTAAAGTCCCGGTAATTCACTTATCCCAAATACTTGTAAAAAGTGTTTTGATGGATATGGTTGTGGCAAATGTGCCTGTCAACTATGGAATGCTCTTATCTAGATCCTTGTTGAAGGAAAATCTCTCTGCGGACAGGTAGATCTCCTCAAAGAGATAGACTCTTAACTCTAAGACAGAAAGTGCTTATCATGGTCACTGACTTCCTTTTAGGCCTACACAAACTAATGCATAAAGAGGAAGGAGGAAAGATGTACCTTTTACCGATGTTTGTCCCTGCACGCTCTGAGTTGAACTCCAATCTTGAGCTCCTCGATAAGCCTTGTAGACAAACAAAGTACAACCACTTCCTATTCTATCGAGATTAGTTCGAAGTAGACCTATTTACTTAGAGACAAATTCATGTAATGTTAAACACAAATTAGAAAGAAACAGGCCAAGCATATTACATTAATGAGGACAAAACATTACTTACAACCATAGATGGAATGTAGTAGTTTCGTCAAGTTCTCCTTGCCTAATCCTTGCTCAAAAGCTCCATGATCAGAATGATGATAGCTTCACTGATTGGCCTCCACTTCACTGTGTGTTTCCTATGAGATCATAGGTTTCATGCTTCTCATCCCTTCTCCAAATATCACTTATGAGATCATAAGTTTGGTATGATTCTTCATCCAGGTCCCCTTTCACCATGAGAAAGCTTGCTTATATAGCCTTGGAGAGGCTCAACTACTTGAGATATCTTTAGAGTAAGTTGAGGATTTTCCTCCTTTAGTTATGGATCTGGCTTGTGATCATGGCTTGGCCAAGGATTCAAATCCAACTGCCTTCCAAGAGTGAAAAGATCCTTCCCCCATTCTTCTCAACAAACCAACTGCTGCCCAGAATAGGTAGCGCTCCCTCAAAAGGGTCATCAGAGCGTTATAGCGCTCCCAAGTAGGCTTTAGGGGGGCACCATCACTCCTAAGAGTAGGAGCGCTCCTTCAAAAGGGCTGATACAATGTTATAACGCTCCCATATAGTGTATAGGGGAGTGCCAACACTCCTGATAGAGCTATAGGGGAGCGCTCTCCTCCAAAAACTCAGTTTTCTGGGTGCTTTCAGATGGCAAGAGGTTCATAAGCCCAATTAACCATTCCTCCTCTTCCAAATCAAGTGTTTGAGGTGTTTTAAGTGTCCTTCTCATGTCGTTATAGGCACGACATAGGCATCATGGCAGTATGCTTTCCTTGACACTTGCGACACTTATGAGCAAAATGCGACACTTGTAATGATGACACTTGCGACACTATCGAAGTGAGTAATTTCGATGTGTAACAGATTGCCCCCCGAAGTATGAAGTTAGAATACAAGAACTTATAACTTAAATGCTTTGTAGACTTTCAAGCAAGGGTATAGATGCAGAGAACCTGACAGAAGCTGCACACAAACATCCAACAAATATTATGACATGTTTCAAACCCAAGGCAGGCATACCTATGCTTGGGTGATCAAGACTTGCAAGATATGGCCGCCATAAAATACACTACGGATCCATAATTGCATTGATAAAAGGTATAGCCACCGAGGATATAGTGTGGATCTATACTCTTATGACCTGAACTAATCGTAGCCATGAAGAAAACACAGTGGATCTACGAGATGATAAGACATAGCCACAACCAATACAAAGTGGATCTATGTAACAGTATATGTGTCATTGTTCAAGAGAAACTCCATCACAACCTGGGCAAAGTACATATCAGAGTGATCACTCAACCCAGGGTCTTTTTGCCGATCTCGATGTAGTAAGAATCTAACCATGTGAATAGAAGTCCTGATGTCGAACATGGAAAAAACCACTTGATTACCGGTCAATGATGTAAACCATTAACAAGCGCGAGGGAGATCACCATTAATGTCAATGATTCACAAGGTACCTTAGTACATTCCAACGAATGTGAATGGATGAGCTGAAGTCGAACATCCATGGAATCATCCGATCAGAGGTCAATGATGTAAACCCACTGTCGAACGTGAGGGGGCCTTCCATTGAGGCATGCAGGTCCCAAAGTACTAATTGGTTTCTAAGTCTAGTCCCTGGATAATGCATTGAAGTCGATAGGAATAGACTCGTTGAAGGAGGGCCTTGATGTATCCCCCATCAACGACACGAAACAGACACAGAGATGTAATTGGTAGATCAAATGAACATGGACTGACATGGGTATTGAGACAAGATATTTGTGATGGCTGACTCTCAAGGCGGATACTTCCCTTGAACACTGAGGCACAAAAACAGAAATGTGACATGGACCAAAACACGATAATGCAGTGGATACTGTGAATTTCGTCGGGTGACCCAAAGGAGTAGGAAAAACTCAGAGGATTGGTTCAGTGCAAAGGTTCAGTGGAGTAAGATGTGCGCAAAGACAAAGTGTCGTGTTCAAGGGTGACTCTAAGAGTTACTTGGTAATGTTATCAAAAACTGCTTGGCTTGCTTCGTTCGAATTTTTCCCCCATCCAGATAGACGAGTACCTCTTTTTGATTTAACGAGCTCGAGGAGGGTAACACATGCTCGATAAAACTCACCTTCGGTAAGTTCCTCTTCCTTTGTTTAACGAACTAGAAGAAGTAAGGGTTCGATCACATATGGGCCTGCCGATGTTTTGTTTAGCGAGTCTAAAGACAGAAAACTTGAAGGTTTTTCATGATTATAGAGTCTAGAAAAACACTTAAAAGAGAACTCTCTCAGTTCCTTTTTCGTAAAGTAGTGTGATGAGACCGAAAAAGAGATAAACTATCACTCAACAGACGTTTGCTTCAAATACTTTAACGAGCGTGAAGAGAACAAGGTCGCTCGGCAATCTTTTCATCTTTAGAGAGTGTGAAAAGAACTTAAAGATGACTCCAGTGTTGTCCTTTTTCGTAATGTTAGTCTCGCGAGGCCAACAAAGAGATAAATTATCACTTGAAAGACGCCCTTTCAAACCTTTTAACGAGTGGGAAAGGAAGCAAGATCACTCGGCAATCTTTTCATGTTTAGAGAGTTTGAAAAGAGCTTAAAGGAGACTCCAAGGGGTTTCTTTTTCGTGTATCCATATAGGTCCGAAAAAGAGATAAAAGTATACCCGGATGCATTCTCATATATTTACGAGCATGAGAAAGAACAAAGACTAAGCTCGGTATGTCCCCAGTATGAAAGCTAATGGCTTAACTCCAGAATGATCAGCAAAGGCTGGAGACATGCCCTCCAAGCTTCAATTCATTCACTGATGTTGATGTTGTCACCAATTTCTCTAGTAGATGAGAAAAAGGAGAAGGGTGGATGAAAAGAAGGTTTAAGAGAGGTGACAGTTTCATTTTTTAATGAGCTTGACACAAGAAAAGAACTATGCTAAGAGCCTCTGTTTCATTTTTTAACGAGCTTGCCACAGAGAAGAGAAACTATGCTCGTAACTGCTTCTTGATCATGGCTTCCAAGAGAAGAACGTTTTGGAAGGATACCATGTCAAGGGAAAAAACTCGGTCATGGCCTCCAGTAGATCTTCGCTGGATGGAAGATAATCACTCGAGAAGGAACACATGTCAAGGGTCGTGATAGGAGTAGGGAGATCAGGCTCCAATAATCCTACCGAAGAAATCACCATGTCCACTACCGGATCCAAATCGTCGGAAGTTGAAATCATGGGAGATAATGAAAAATCAACACCAGGAGGGGAGATAGAGTGCATATCTTCCCAAATTTCTTCACGAGGGGGAAGAAAAGAGGAGCGGTGACGGTTATGATCCCGAGGTAACTTGTCAATACGAAGCATTTTCGGAAGAGATTCATCAAAATGAAAAATTCGGGAAATGCAGGAGATTGTAGATGACAAGGAACGCAACCATGATTGCATCGAGGAAACATCAGGCGCCAATCGATATTGGTCATTCGACGAGGGAGAAGCGGATGGAATAGAAATGTATGATGTTTCGGCTGGACTAAGTGGCACGGTGTCACTTAGTGCATCAAATTCCAATGGACAAGGTACAATCTGAAGGTCAGATGATTCCAAAGATTGATAAGCCGTGGTCGAAATCATATCGATGACGACAATATGATGTGTAGTCGGTGGAAGTGGTGTAGGGAAAGTACCCATGAGGCTAGAATATTTCAGTAAGCCAACACCAACGCTTTCATACGTGAACTTGTGGTCTCCTAAGAAAGGAATATTGTTGGTAGCAGGAACGCGAGCATCGGTCGTGCAGAAATCCAACTGATCAACCGTGACAATTTTTCCCTGATGAGGAAATTGGACACATCAGAAAACTGACGAGGCAACGACAGTCATAGCATAAAACCAACTTCTTCCAAGTAACAAGTTGTAATCGAGGGGAGAATCGACCACCTCAACATCAACAGTAACAGTATTGCCACCCAATTGGATGGGCAGGGACTGTAAAAGCCCATGGGGATGAAAACCTCGCCCGTCGAAGGCGCGTAACATCGTCGGGGATTTGTTGAGTGCTGGTGATTTTAAACCTTTTCAACACGCCAAAGACATGACACAAGTCGAGGCTCCCTCATCTAGAATAGTTCGGTGGATTTTTTGGTTGTGAACAACAACATCAACTTGGAAAGCAAGTTGGTGGGAGAGTCGAGACACATAATTTTCTAGGTTAAACATGATATGGTTGGATGACTCAGGATCAACAGTGCCAAGAGCGTTCTACGTTGACTGGGGAAGTGTTGTAGAACTTCTAACTTACACATAGCACACAGTGCTTGAGCCAAATCTTCAACAATGTTGTAGTTCTGGGTGGCACGTGAACTAGGATTAAAGGTAGCTTTACGTATAGTGCTCTTAGGAGGGCGTAAGATAGAGTTGAACATGGGTTTCTCAATCTGGAGTGGTCCAGACGGAGGATTAACCAATGGAAGACTAACTGAGGATGATGATGGATCCGGTAAAGTACTGGTACCGTTAGTGTCTTTTCCTTTGTCAGGGTTACTCAGTGTGTCATATGTCTTAGAGTGAGTGGTCAAATTGATCCCATTAAACATATAAATATGTGCACTCGACGAGGTCTCATCATGAGGATCGCTAGAACTGCCCCCAAAAGAGGGGGTTTGAGCAACCATGGATTGCTGCTATGGAAAAGGTTGAGTAAGCACAGCAAGTTGTGACTTCCCTTGGAAAATTTTGGCCACTTCATTGCGAAGTGGACAATCCTGAGTGTAGTGATCGTCACCACAAATGATACATGGCAATTTCAATTTCTGTTGTGGTTGCTTTTCGGTAGTAGGTGTTTGATTTTTGGGTTGTTCATTATTATTTTTTGATTTATTCTTTGTCTTCTTCTTACCTCTAGATTGTTGTGAAGGGGTAGATTGAATTGCATTCACCTCAGAGATCTGAGTTTTGGGGGAGGTAGAGGAGGGTGTAGTCGATTTGGAAAAATATTGAGTTTTGACGGAACCAATAACACCATCCGCATGAGATGAGGATGATGGCTTAGAAAGATCGGTATTAGCTCGAGCAACATTCAGAAGCAAATCATACAAAGTACCAGATTGGGAATAAACCAAATCTAAGTACTGAGCCCGAGCGATGGCTTGTTCCTCTGTGACCGCACCACCCATAGCGACATCGCAAGCGATTGGGGGTAACAGTGATTTAGTAAACCATTCCACTGTTAGGACCATACAATGTACCTTTTCGCTCACACTTTTTTCTACCTTTACACCCTTGTTTCACTCACATTTAAACTCACATTATCACCTTACCCTATCTTTCCAAAGGTATACAACGTATCTTCTCTTTACTATATGTTTAATCTATTTTGCATATAATTTTACATTACTCTTGTACTTAACCATTGATCGAAAATGTATAAGTGCTGAAATAGTTTGAACTACAGATTAGCATTGAGGCGTGTTGCGGAAACAGTTAAAGCACGCAAACCCTGTGGCTGAAACAGTCTGTGGACTACGATGCTGAAACAACAACTCACACAGAAGAAGTTGTTACACTCTCCATGGTCTATGATGCTGAAACAACAACTCACACAGAAGAAGCTGTTACACTCTCTGTGGTCTACGATGCTGAAACAACAACTCACATAGAAAAAGATGCTGCACTCTCCGTGGTCTACAATGTTGAAACAACAACACAAAGTTGTTACATTGACCACAACAACCGCACCTTGAGCCAGAATTAACCATCGTTTCCGCGTGACCACATGCTGAAACAGTCAGAACGCAAATCCCGTTGCTGAAACAGCCCACGATTTGCGATGCTGAAACAACATACAACAACAGTAACGAGAAGACAAATAAAGAAGCTATTACTCCAGCTGAAACAACAACACCCCACTCAACACCTTTTCACTATTGTAATAGCATTCTATTGTGGGAGACTAGGATATCCTATTCCAGTATAGAGAGTCGATCTAACTAAGAATAGGACTCAGATGTACACATGTAATGGGATAATCAAATTGTATCGAGGGGATTCTCCTCTTTAAATAAGAGGAAATCACCATTAGAGAGGACCTTCTTCTGAACTAAGAAAGGATTTACAGAGAGGAACGTGTTTTACTTCAGATTGTAATGTAACACAGTTGAAAGATGAATAAAAGACTATTCTGAGCATTTATCTCTAGTTCCTTTCGTTTCAGAGGAATATTGTGAGAAGGGAGGGCCCACCTTCTTTACAAGATTCACCCGTTAGCTCTGTAGTGTGTTAATGTTATTTCTATTCATGTCTTGATTAAATTCTGTTTTGCTGAAATACTACTTTACTGAACTCTGTCTTGTTGAAACTCTGCTTTACTGGTTGTTACATTGTTTTCATATAATTCTTGCTTGGGTAACTGTTGATTACTTTAGTTAGCAATCCTGCTTGGTGAATTTATGAAAGTGTGATAATCAGGGACAGGTGTTGAAGGTTCCTACTTGGGAATAGGGTCTTGTTCTCTATTAGGAGATAGTTAGTCTCCAGTGTGTGTCAATCATTTCAATTAGCAATGAATTCATGAAAGTGTGATAATCAGAAACAGGTGCTGAAGATTCTTGCATGGGGAATAGGGTCTTGTTCTCTGTTAAGGTATAGTTAGTCTTCAGTGTGTGTCAATCATTTTAGTTAACAATGAGTTCATGAAAGTGTGATGATCAGAAACAGGTGCTGAAGATTCCTGCTTGGGGAATAGGGTCCTGTTCTCTGTTACAAGATAGTTGGTCTTTCCTTTTGCAAGTGGTTTGAAGGATTTCTTTCCTAGGTTGATATTCCTTAATGTAATCCAGGATTCTTTGGATAATCATTTCTTTAAACTTTGAACTCTGCAATAGGCAGGTTGCTTTCCTGTAATTCAAGTTAGAACTTCAGTTTGTTCAAGGCAAGGTGTGATTAGTATATTTTTACTACAACTCTAGGTTGCTTTTGAGATTGAGGATATATAGTGTGTGATTACCTTTGAAATAAATAGACTTCCTTGGGTTGACAATTTATGTAGCACTTGATTATTTAATTAAATAAGCAATTATAGTGACCAACATCCGCCAATAGTATGTCGAGAATAACTGCCTTGATCATCCTTCGTCTTCGCCTCCACTCATGAATATGGTCAAAGATATGCACAGAGTTAGTTTGGCGAAGGGAGGTCAAGAGTTCGGTACCCGTCTTATAGTGAATATGCAGTTGAAAGTGCGTGAGGAAAGACATGGCAAGGGAATTGAAATCATGAAAAGAAGTACGTGGTAGTTCAATATACCACTTTGCTACTGAACTGGTAAGTGTTCGCTAGAAAAGACGCAAACGTATAGAATCATCCATGAGGGAGTTTGATGAACACCAAAAATGGAAAGTCATCACATGGTTGTTCGGATCTTCGCCAAGGTTTCCATCAAATTTCGGGATATCAGAAGGAAGTTTAGTTGGAATGACTAGCCAAACCGGTGAATGAGAAATAGGATCATTAGTTAATCGAGACAAGTCTGGGAGATCTAGAGTCGCAAGGAAAGGTAGTTGTCGGTTAATTTGCGAATGATACTGGTGTGGCATAGGAACACCAGTAGGACCATAGACTGGGTTAGGCAGATAGTTGTAACCAATAGGTCCTCCTACATATGCTTGTTGCTGGCTAGGATAAGAGGGATTCGATGGTGCATGAGAAACATTGGCATAACCCGGTGGGTTCTGAACATTATAGGCCGGGTGATTTATTTTCCCATGAGGAGGATAAAAATTTTTCCCTTGAGAATGGTAAGGAGTAGATCCTGGAGGCGGATACACATGAGGCCCAAAAGGAGGATAAGACTGTGGTCCCGGAGAACTCTAGGTGGTGTTTGTGATGCCGGCCGGATAAGATTGTTCGTAAGATGTTCTGGAAGGGACAGGATTGGATACTCCTCCTAGTGGGTTATTATACAAGTTCCCCCCAACGTGGAGTTGGGTAAAAATGCCTCTTGAAGATATTCCCCGGGATTGTGAAGGGTTTCTAGCAAACAAGGGTTTCCCCCTTGTCAGCGGTAGATTTACAACCAGGGTGTGACTGGCAAACGAAGGTTTCCCTCCAGGAGGAGTATGAAAAGTGGGCTGGCCCCCAGGAGGGGTAGGCCCTCCATGGAAAGGTAGTCCTCTAGGAGGGAAAGGTGTGTTGGATGGTGGTTTCCCTCCAGCTGGTTGTGTTCGGCCAACAGGGGTTTGTGTTCTCAGGTGAGAAGATGTCCCAGCAAGATCATGTGGAACATGTGGAGCTGTAGAGTAAAAGCTTGTAGAAATGAGGGTAGAGATTGAAGTGCTTTGGAGATGAGTAGAGGTGATGAGTCTAGAACTAGGATGGACTTGTGCTGGTGTAGTAGTAGGGTGAATAACCTGATCGAATGGGTTATTCATTGTTTGACTGGATGGTATTGTTTCACTAGGAGCGTCATGAGGTTGAAAGGGTTGTCAAAAGGATTCAAAATGTTCATAAAGATCACGTCCCGATGAAGTCCTCCATACAGAGCGAGAAAGTGTGGGATTGGTTTCTACTGCGGTGCTAGGATGAACAAGAGTCCTATACTCATCACCAAAGATTGGTTTTGTGGATCCCATATATGTTTCGGTAAAGATCCTCTCCTGTAATCATGGGATCTCTTCGTCTATGATGTTCCCAAGGGAGTCTAAATGAACCAAAAGTGGTTCGAGAGGGGTTACCGACATAGATGTTGTGGGATTTTCAATCATGATCAAAGCACCTTCTGAGTTATCTAACGGAGGAGCAATAGCACTTCCAGCTTCAGATTGATTTTCTACCTCTCTACGGTAGTTGTCTTCTGGAGGGTTAGGAGGTAAGGGTTGATAGCCTTCCAGAGGCAGCCCTTGCATCCTACGTGATCGACGAAGACCTTTATCATCTACGGGCTTAATTGTGGAGAAAAACAGAACACACTACAAATCTAGGGCCAACTAACAAAAAGAAACCACACGCGCTAAAAAATTCTAGGAATCAACCAAGCAGACAAGACTTCTCTCGATGACCATACTAGTTGGTGATGAAATCCAACGTCGCGTGATCAAGTCAAGAAGGGGCTAGGATATGGTGGAACAGTTACAATGGCGACCTGCTTAATGGAATTTCACCTTGGTGCAATCTTCCATGCAGTAATTGTGGATTTACCCTCCAAGGAGCTCGAGTGAGTTTGACCAATGTCTATTCCAGGTACAGTGAGACTTCCCTTCACCGTCACCTTGTGTAAGTACCTAAAGATTATGGCAACTAAAGACACCAATTCATAGTGAGTCCCTGGGCGAGTACAGTCGAATGTCCGATTCGAAACGTATGGGCAGGATAACAAGTCCGAAATCAACCCGAGAGGCTCCCACACATAATCATGGGTATACCTCCAAGTGACCCCCAATATACGATTCGACCACTACAAACAGTTGAACCACGGAGGGATAATCTCCATAATTCGCTCGAATGCGACCTCGTGCGTAACCCCTGTGTGAGAGGGGGATCCCAGAAAACCAATATGACAATTGGATTTGACTCTCCCTAGCTCAGGATGCTAATGTTTGTTTTGAAAAACTTTGGAGAGTTTTACTCACAACCTAATCCAAAGTGCTAACCCTAGTCTACTGTTGGTGGAAGATCCTAAAAACAAAAATGTTCTAGATAATTTTAAATTAGCGTTCGTTTTAGAGCTATTCTTTAATCAAAGGGTGGATGAAAGTGAAACTGA
This sequence comes from Picea mariana, assembly GCA_032191745.1. Taxonomy (NCBI): domain Eukaryota; kingdom Viridiplantae; phylum Streptophyta; class Pinopsida; order Pinales; family Pinaceae; genus Picea; species Picea mariana. Next base: position 39,674 of record JASDQU010102714.1, read on the forward strand.
TGGAATGATGACTCAAATTCCCCAAAAATGCATGAAATATGATAAGCAATCATTTATTTTCAATGAATGCCTATTTAAGGGAAAGAGAAAGAGTCGTTTTCACTATCAAACACTAATATGAAATGTCCTCAATCAATTGGTTCTCAATCGAATCTAATGCAATGCTAAAACATTTTCAAAAATGCCTTCTAATATGCAAACCAATCACTAATATGTGTCTTTGTCGTTTGTATGCGAATGATGATTAATTCAATGTAAAGACTTCTCCTACCAACTACCCTTTCAGATCAAGGAGATTCAGACAAGCATGATCAGATTTTTCACACATGACACACACCCTCTTGCTATGATTGAAACAAGAAGCAAACAAAAGACAAAAGATAACAAAGAAAAATCAAACAATTCACACAAAAGAGAGATGTTGAAGAACAATGGCCTCAAAGAACCAAACAAGATGATTCACAGGTTTCTGATGCCCTTCACCAGAGTTCCCGTTCAGTCGGATAAGAGAGAAGAAAGCAGTGGATTGATTTCAAGCTCTCAATAGAAAAAACTCAAAAATAATAAAGAAGGCCACCAACTCTGAACAAAAAAGTGCTTATTTCTCAGAAGGAGGGATGTCAAAGTTCAATGGGAAGAAGCATTGAATCACAAAGAATCTCAACAAGTGAAAAAACATGGTCTGGACCTCAAAAATGCAATTTTTGAAAAGATTTTATGCAAAAAGGGGCTGGCGCTCTGGTGTAAGGGCCACCAGAGCATTATAAATCTCTGTCTGAGGCTTCCAGGGAGTGCTGGCGCTCTACTAACATGGGCACAGGGGCACCAGACTTAAAAAACTCATAAAAATGTCCAAAAACCAAAAATTTCAGTCAAATTTTGACAGTCAAGCTGAATGTGATGGGGTAAAGAGTCAATCAACATATGAAATCAAACAAATGGGGTGAAAAAGGTCTGAAAACAATCAAAGGTTAAGACAAGGTCTATGAGGAAAAATCAAAACCAAAAGTTTCGATTCGTTCCCCACTGGAGTCGCCAGTTTCTGTTGAAGGAAAATCTTCTTGCGGATAGGTAGATCTCCTCAAAGAGCTAGACTCTTAACTCTAAGACAGAAAGTGCTTATCGTGGTCACTGACTTCCTTTTAGGCCTACACAAACTAATGCATGAAGAGGAAGGAGGAAAGACGTACCTTTTATCGGTGTTTGTCCTTGCACGCTCTGAGTTGAACTCCAATCTTGAGCTCCTCGATAAGCCCTGTAGACAAACAAAGTACAACCACTTCCTATTCTATCGAGATTAGTTCGAAGTAGACCTATCTACTTAGAGACAAATTCATGTAATGTCAAACACAAATTAGAAAGAAACAGGCCAAGCATATTACATTAGTGAGGACAAAACGTTACTTATAGCCATAGATGGAATGTAGAAGTTTCGTCAAGTTCTCCTTGCCTAACCCTTGCTCAAAAGCTCCACGATCGGAATGACGATAGCTTCGCTGATTGGCCTCCACTTCACTGTGTGTTTCCTATGAGATCATAGGTTTCATGCTTCTCATCCCTTCTCCAAATATCACTTATGAGATCATAAGTTTGGTATGATTCTTCATCCAGGTCCCCTTTCACCATGAGAAAGCTTTCTTATATAGCCTTGGAGAGGCTCAACTACTTGAGATATCTTTAGAGTAAGTTGAGGATTTTCCTCCTTTAGTTATGGATCTGCCCTGTGATCATGGCTTGGCCAAGGATTTTAATCCAATTGCCTTCCAAGAGTGAAAAGATCCTTCCCCTCTTCTTCTCAACAAACCAATTGCTGCCCAGAATAGGTAGCGCTCCCTCAAAAGGGCGATCAGAGCGTTATAGAGCTCCCAAGTAGGCTTTAGGGGGGCGCCAATACTTCTGAGAGTAGGAGCGCTCCTTCAAAAGGGTTTATACAGTGTTATAACGCTCCCATTTAGTGTATAGGGGAGTGCCATTACTCCTGAGAGAGGTATAGGGGAGCGCTCTCCTCCAAAAACTCAGTTTTCTGGGTGCTTTCAGATGGCAAGAGGTTCATAAGCCCAATTAACCATTCCTCCTCTTCCAAATCAAGTGTTTGAGGTGTTTTAAGTGTCCTTCTCACGTCGTTATAGGCACGACATAGGCTTCATGGCAGTATGCTTTCCTTGACACTTGTGACACTTGTGAGCAAAATGAGACACTTGCGACACTTGTAATGACAACACTTGCGACACTATCGAAGTGAGTAATTTCGATGTGTAACAATCCTAGGCAAGTAAACTAGGTGTCTCTTACAAATGGACATGACTTATGCCATAAATATATTAGTCTTTGGTGGAGATACCAAGAGACTTTATATGGAAACCAAACTTGCTTACACTGTCAGTGATCCTAAACACCCGAATAATTATCCTGTCTGCTCGAAAGATTAATATTTGGGTTGTTTTATTTTATCTGTAAATGATGAACCAAAAAATTGTATAGAAAATGTAAATAGTCCTTTGAATGAAAATAAGCCTGAAGAGGGAATGTGGAAAATGCATTTTGATGGAGCTTCCTCTTGGGAAGGTGATGGAGCAAGTATTCTTCTAATTTCACCTTCTGGCAAACTTTTCCCATTTTCTTTTAGATTACAACTTGAAACTGATTCCACAAATAATGTTTGTGAATATGAAGCTTTGGTGCTAGGTTTAGAAGTTGCTAGGAAAATGAAAATTGAAAATCTTATTGTCTATGGGGATGCATAATTAATTGTTAAACAAATAAGGAAAGTTTACCAAGCTAAACAT
>JASDQU010102714.1:59392-118874 GCA_032191745.1 Picea mariana
GATCACCTTTACATAACATGCAAGGGAACTTGACAGTTTTCTTCTTCTTACCAACCTTAACATTACTAGTTAACAGGGTATCATCGACATGACCGACAGAGGTCGATGACGTGGAGGACCACATTTATAAGACCTGGGTAAGACCAGGGCAATCCCTCAGAAAGTGGTCACCCTTACAAAGGCTGCAAGGGAATTTGGGTTTTGGATTCTTCATTTTAATCTTGTTGACCTCATCAACACTCCCAGTACTATCCATAGTGATTGGTTGCTTGGATCCAACATCAGATGTTGTTGGGGTCTTGGTCCTTTTCGGGCTCTTCTTCTTCTTCTCTTTCCATTTCTTCTTCTTCTGATCAACCTGGCTACTTGCTTTAGAGATTTCACTAGGTGAAGAAGGAGAAATGGAAGGAGACTTAATTGGTGAAGAAGGCGGAAATTTGACGCGAGGTTGATGTGTGGGTGGTGTATTGACATCCAAAGTATTAGGTGCAACTGAAACATTGGGAGGATTCAGGATCACCGGAGTGGGGAACAACCAAACTGGTAATCCAATAGTGAGTCCTGGAAGACTCAGTGTGGCAACATATGGAGGACCAAAGTTTCCAAATGAAGGAAAAGTATAAGGTTCCCCAGGAGAGGGGGTTCCTCCATTGGTACTCCCGAGATTCGATGCCATTAACACTGACTCGACCTAAGGTCCACTAAGTAAAAAAAACAACACACACTAAGAATCTAAGAAGCAAACAATCAAACAAACCTTCCTACAATGAAACCACTAGTTGGTGATGAAATCCAACGTCGCGAGATCAAAATAGGAAGGGGCGGGGATAGAGCGGGTGGATCAGTTACGTTGGCAACCTGCTTAACGGACTTACGCCTTGGTGCAAGATTCCACGCAGTAATTGTGGATTTACCCTCCAAGGAGCCCGAGTGAGTTTGACCAACGTCTGTTCCAGGTACAGTGAGACTTCCCTTTACCATCACCTTGTGTAAGACCCTAAAGATTATGGCCACTAAGGTTACCAATTCACAGTCAGCCCCTGGGAGGGAACAGTCGACAGTCCGATCCAAACGTATGGGCAGGGTATCGAGCCCGAAATCAACTAAAAGGCTTCCACATAGTAATTGTGGATTTACCTTGAAGCGAACCCCATAATACGATCTGACCACCACAATCAGTTAAACCACGGAGGGTTATTCCCCATAGCTCACCTGAATGCGACCTTGTGTGTAACCCCTGTGTGAGAGGGGGATCCCAGGCAGACTTATACGATAATTGGATTTGACTCTCCGTAACTCAGGATGCTACTGTTTGTTTTGGAAACTTTGGAGAGTTATGCTCACAACCTAATCCAAAGTACTAGGCCTATTCTACTGTTGGTGGAGGATCCTAGAAAAGAAAAAGTTCTAAATAATTTTTAATTAGCATTGATTTTATGGCTGTTCTTTACACAAAAAGGGGTGCATGGAAGTGAAACGAATGGAATTGTGACTCAGTCCCAAAAATGCATCAGATATGATAAGTAGTCATTTCTTTTCGATGAACATCTATCTAAGGGAGAGAGAGAGTTCTTTCCACTAACAAGCACAGATAAGGAATGTCCTCAAACAAATTTTCTTCAATCAAATCCTGATATGATGCTAAAACTTTTGAGATGCCTTCTAACATGCATAATCCATCATGAAGCTGCTTTTTTTATTATTGTTTGCATATGAATAATGATTAATTCAACACAGTGTTCTTCTTGCTAATTATCTTATTGGATGAATGGAAATCAGACCAACACAAGAAAGAATCAGACAAACAATATACCCTCTTGTTGTGATCAAAACAAGAAGCGAAAGAAGAGAAACAATCAAAGAGAAATCAAACTTCACACCCCAAAAGAAAAAATCGAAGAACAATGACCTTAACTAAAATCAAATGAAAAGATCTGTAGGCCTTTGATGACCTTCACCAGCATTTTTCGTTCAGTTGACGAGGAGAGAAAGACAATGCATGGGTTTTAAACTCCAAATGGCAAAAAAAATCAACAACAATAGTGAAGAAGGCTACGAAATCCAAACAACAAGATGCTTTTTCTCCAAGAAAAAGACAGATATCAAAGCTGGAAAGAAGAAGGATTGACTCACAAGGTTACCCAGCAAAAGAGACACAGAGGAAAAACCGTGAAAAAACAATTCTGGAAGGTTTATTGGTCAAAAGAGGGATGGTGCTATGTTGTCAAGGACAAGGAGCATTATAGCACTCTGTGTAAGGCTATTAGGGAGTGCTGGTGCTCTGTTAACACAGGGACAGGGGCGCCAGGTTCAAAAAACTCCCAAAAGTGTCAAGAAATCCAAAAATTGCAATTCAATCTCGACGATTAGGCTAAGTGTGATGAGGTAGGGAGCCAATCAGCTCCTGAAACCAATCAAAAGAGGAGTGAACCAGATTTGAAAAAATAAAGGGATAGAACAAGGTCAATGAGGAGAAATCAAAACAAGAAGTTTCGGTTTGAGGCTATCTCCCCAGCGGAGTCGCCAGTTTCTGTTGTAGGAAAATCTCCCTTCAGATAGGTAGATCACCTCAAAGAGCTTGACCTTAACTCTAAGACAGAAAATGCTTAACGTGGAAACTGACTTCCTTTCAAATCTATACAAAGTAACACATGAGAAGGAAGGAGAATAGAAGTACCTCTTTATCGACGTTTGTCCCTGCACGCTCCGAGTTGAGCTCTGATCCTTTGCTCCTCGCTGAGTCCTGTAGACAAACAAGATACGACCACTTCCTACTCTACTGATATTAGCTTGAAAATAGATCTATCTATCAATGATAAGTTCATGTAACATCAGACACAAACTAGAAAGAAACAGGCCAAGCTTGTCATATTAATGAGAATAACGACATCATTACTTACAATCGTAGATGCGAATGCGATAGCTTCGTCAAGTCCCCTTCGTCTAACCCTTGCTCGAAAGATCCACAACCTGGATGACAACAACTTCACTGATCACTCTCCTTTGGCTGACTGTGTGTTTCCTATGAGATCATAGGTTTCATGCTAGCAATTCTTCCCCCTTTTAACCATCATAGAGCCTGCTTATATAGGTTAAGAGGAGCTTAACCTCTTGAGTTATCTTTAGAACAAGTTGAGGAACTTCCTCCTTAGATCAGGGATCTCCTGATGGAACCAAGAATTCGAATGCAACTGCCTTCTAAACTTGAAATATCCTCTCCTTATTCTCCTCAACGGGCCAACTACTATCTCAGATTAGGTAGTGCTCCCTCAAAATGGGTATCAGAGCGTTGTAGCGCTGCCTAGGAAGCTTGAGGGCAACGCCAGTGCTCCTAAGGTGGATAGCTCTCCTTTAGAAAGGCAGACAGGCGTTATAGCGCTCCCTGAGGCCTTATAGGGGAGCGCTAGCACTCCTAAGGCTAATGTAGGGGAGCGCTCACCTTCAAAACCCTTGTTTAAGAGCTCTTCTCAGGTGTTAAGAGTTCCTTGACTTCAGTTAACCAGTTTCCCTTCTCCAAATCAAGTGTATGAGATGTCTTAAGTGCCTCCTTAGTGTCGTCATTATGGAAGTATGCTTGAACAACATGTGCGACACTTGTGAACAACTTGCGACACTTGCGAAAGTTTTCAGGAAGATACGACACTTATGACAATTGAGAGGAACATGCGACACTTATCCAGTTGAGTAATTTTGACGTGTAACAGATATTGCCATGAAAGTTCATCAATATAGCCACAAATACTTTTTTTTTAACTTGGTCGGGATTTTATTCGCTATTGCGACGAAGTTTCGTCGCTATTTCCACGAAAATTCTTCACTATTGCAATGAAAATTCGTCGCTATTGCCATGAAAATTTTACTTATCTCATTGGTCGGTGTTAACAGCTAGTTGACTAGTTGATCTATATATACTTGACTTTAAGAGACTTTGCGACGTAATTGCTATAGTTGTGACACTGTTCATGGCTTTTGTTTGAGATGTTTATTTTTTCTGTCACCCACCGGTTGAACAAATCCAATTCTCGATCTACATAGCTCGGATTTTGAACTTGCAAGGTTATTATGCTTTTTTTATTGATGTACTCATTTAACTTGTAAATTTTTGTTCAAATGTCCAAATTTCATGTAGATTGTTTTTTCATATTATATGTGTAGTACCATATTTCATGTCTTTGGTTTTCGGATCTAGTTAGTATAATCTATGAAAAAGGGTATGTGGATTCCATAATATTCTAGGTTTATGGAATCCACATACCCGTTTCCCTTCAATTGTAGCTAGAATGTCTCTCTCTTTTCATCGATAAAGATATGGAAGTGCTCTTAAAACTCAACCCTGATCGGTGAAATGATAGTAATTGATTGTCATTTTATTCTCTCTTTTATTTTTAAGATCTAACAAAAAAACATCAACAAAGCTTGATTGAAGCTTTGATACCACTTGTTACATCCCTAGTACCCAAATGGGATCACACTTGCATAAATTGAAAATAATATAACAGTGACAATAATGGTTGGGATACTTGCACACCTAATGGTTGGCTAGCACTTACTAATTCAATTAAATGAAGGAAGAAATCTCCATGAATAAAATCTTGAAGTTGATTGTTATATTGATAAATGATAAGTTATGGTATATATAACATAGGGAGGAAACTCATGTTTATAACAATACGATACATAAACACTAACCCTAAACCTATGTTACGTATATATGTCATTATTATATAAAGGAAACATTTTTACACATATGACCTTATTATAAAGATGTTATCTATGTCGTGATTAGGCACATAACAATCACTTTTAACTAGTGTACTATGGTGTCGAGTGATTCAAGTTTGAGAAATTTTGACCACTTTCGTTAAACGGTGTGTAATTATTTTCCATGGTGATTTAGTACACACTACTCTATAGTACAAATTGAAGCATATCGATCTTAATAGTTAATCGATAATAATAAAAAAAACATGTCAAAATGTCTTATAAGAAATAATTGAGGATTGTAGGTCACTGTAAATAAACATATCATAATCGAAAGGAGTAGATAAAATATAAAAATTTGACAACTTATTGTTTGGTATGGTGTAGGTAAGACAATTACTTGTCAGGACAAGGATTTTTCACTATGAATGAAAATGACAGGAAGCTTGATCGGTTAAGAGCAAAATTAGAGGCGAGGGGCGATGGAAAATGTTATTGCCCTTGCTATGATTGCAGAGGCTTGCAAAGAAAAATAATTTTAATAACAACAACTGAAAGACATTGTAGGGAGAAGGGACACGCCGAAGGGGGTTATGAATATCGTCCCTTGGTAAGAGGATTGAATATTTAATATATTCTCTGTAATAATCAGCACGTCATGAATTTTATTAATATTTCTTATCGGGATTTTAATTATTTCTATACAAACTAACTTTTCTACATTGTGTTTAAATATATAGACAATGCCCCCAAAATGTTGACCTCTAGAGAGTTATTTTCCAAGTACTAGCAGAAATAATCCTTTACAGGGTGATGAACTTCGAGATCAGAATATTGAAGCTGTTGATCAAGTTACTAATGATGGTATGGATGGATATAACGTTAGTGATTCAAATCAAGAAGATGAGGTACATAGATTGATCCAAGACACATTTTCTCCAATGGATGAGGACAACCGGGATGATAGTCATGATGTTGATCCTCTACTCAAGAAGTCACGTCAACCTCTTTATGAAGGCTCAACAACAAATCTTTTATCTGCTATATTGTTGTTGGTGAACCTAAAGGTTTTGAATGGTTTATCAAACACATGCCTCACATAGATACTAAGGTATTTAATTTGTTAAATACTTATGCCTGCATGTTCACAAATACTTAAAAGGTTCAATTTTTTCCTATATTTCTATTGTTTTATAATTTGTAAATTAGTATATTGGATGCGATATTGATGATTAATATTGTTTACATTGACTTATTGTTTAGAATTTTGCATCGTCCATTTTGCTTACATAAATCAAATTTCTAGCCAATCCTGGGATGTGTAGAACAGCAGGCTGTGTTCTAATCATTCCATATATGATCCTCAACTTGAATTTTCCTCGTCCTATGATTCTGGTTGTCAAGTCATCACCTAGGAAAACATTACCTCCATCATACCATTCATATTCACAAAACCACTCACTGTGGGGAGTCATATGAAAGGATGCACCTGATTCAACCAACCATGCCTCATGATCTGCATGTGTGCTTGAAGAATCCAAGTACACCTCCCCTCCTTCTTCCTTGGAGGTCTTTTCTTTCGTAGAATTATCTTCTTCATATCCCTTCTTTTTCTCAACTTTGGATCTACACTGCTTCTTGTAGTTCCCTTCTTTTCCACATCTCCAACATACCTTTACAAGCTTTCTGGGAGATTTATATCTACCCTTAGACTTAGATCTTCCACTTGAGGAATTAGATATATTTCTTTCATGGGAGAGTCCTCTTGCAAATAATGCATTTGTCATCTGTCCTTCCATGTTATTCTGTCTCATCTCCTCTGATAACAAGGATGAGACCACATCATCAAAACTCAAGGTAGTTGTATTACTACCTATGGCCACAACTAGACTATCCCATGAGTCTGGTAAATATCACAATAAACTAATACACTTATGTTCATCTAAAATTTTAATCTCAAAATATTACAACTGAATTACCACAGTGTTGAAGGCATTTAGATGCTCTGTCATAGAGTCTCCATTTCTCATCCTCAGGTTATACAACATTTTCCACAGGAACAATTTATTTAATAGGGAATTAGACTGATACAAGTTCCCCAACTTATCCCATAACTCTTTGGCTATAGATTCCCCTGACACATTCAATAATACTGATATGAGAGACACAATTATATTGTGCTCTTTTCCTTCCAATCCAAATTTTTCCAGTCATCTGATGACGTTCCTGTAGGTGCAGTACCTGGATCTACCGTGATCTACTGATCTCTATCTACCAACATGTTTTCCATCTTGAGCTTCCACAACTCAAAAATTTTCCCATTAAATTTCTTGATCTGTATTTTTGAACTTCTCGCCATTTCTCTTCACCTGAAAAAATCAATACCGTAGATCTCCCACTGTAACAAGGCTTATCACAGTCCTGAGCCAAACCCTTGACCACAAAGGCATCCCCCTGAAGCCAATAATAGCTCTGATACCAAATGTAGATTTTAACCTTATACAATATTTTACTGCAAACAAATTTTCAATAAAATAACATAAAAGATACAATGGAAAATACACACATTACATAAATATTTTTCCCCTGGAAACCCAAATTGGGAAAACCAACATATTCTATATTCATTCATATCATACATTTTTTACAATACAATATACATATAGGAGCCAACAACATCCAAAAACCTAACCCAATGACCTGGATTAGTCAACAACCCTAATTCCTTAACCAAAAATAGAAAAACATAAGAAAAAAACCATGTATTGAAAAACCTTCCAATAATGGACATGAAAATGGAGGCGACACGAAAAATGAGGGAAAAAAGATGACACATTTCTCGAGGAATTTTTTTTCTAGGGGCATTTCCTCTGCAACCCATGAAGGGGGGGCCTAGCGGCCCCTCCTCAAACCCCCCTTCATGCACTATACGTAGTTGTGCAAATAATATAACACATACCCAACACAAAACACCTTTAATGTTTAATGCAATAGGTTTTTCTGGTCTGTCACTTCCCCTCCTACCATATGAATTTTCCTACATGTGTGCTTCATTTTAGATTTGTGAACCGTTTGCACCTTTTCCATAGTGTATCTCTAGTCCTCTTCATGGTCTATTACCCTAAGGTCTTAGCCACACATATTTCCTTGGTGAAGATGGATATATCTTTGTAGGGATCCTCAATGTAGTCCATAGTGTCTTCTACCACCTCCAAGTTATGCAGAACCCTAGCCCTACATTCTCACTATTATTCTTCCTCAATCATGTTTTCATTCACACTTTTATGATGTACCAACTATTGTTAGTGATTATTTAAAATAAATAAAATCATAAATTACATATCTGCTTATAATGTATTTTTTGCTTGATTACACAAAAATATGTGTAATTCTCTTCTTATTAACAATGATTCTAATATGTCCGAAGGGATTGGATATAATGGTGGAAATTGATGAGTTTTTAACCATTAGGAAATGATCAATTCCAATGAGGGCCACTTAACTTGGAGCCATGGGGACACCTTGACATAGTGATTGAACATGTGGTTGCACCCATAGAGATTATATTAAAAACAATCTCTTGACCCATGCAAAAATAAGTGTATCAAAGCACACTCCCATGTCATTCAACTTTTAAGCCCAAATGGGTTGGATCCAATGGTGGAAAACGAGTAATTTTTCACCATTGGGAAAAGTTCAATTCCAATGATGGATACTTAACCTAGAGCCACGACGACACCTCGAGGTAGTAATTGAACGTGTGGTTGCACCCAGAGAGATTATATTAAAAATAGTCTCGTGACCAATGCACACATAAGTGGATCAAAGATCACCCCAGTTTCTTTCAACTTTAAATTCAAATCCTAATAGAGTGATCGGTTTCGATGGGCCTCATTCTATTTGGTGACCCAGGTTTGAAAGCTGCTGGGACTAGGAGGAAACACCAAAAAATCCATCCATGATAAGGGTTGGTGTGGCCCATGCTAGGTGTGATCCCTAGGCGATTTTGATGGCTTAGATGCCCCTGGTTCATGGTTTCTCATCCACATGCTAGTTCCGCAGGTCAAGAACATGCTAGCAAACAAAAAAAGAATAACGATTCTAATATGTACTAGAGAAATAAATTAATATTTAAAAAATAAAATAAGTAATATAAAATTTATCATGAATGTTTCTAAAAGGATAATTCAAATATCACATCTTCTTTATACACTAGTGGCATTTTATTGTGTTGTTTCCATAATAAATTGTCTTGATACAAGTCTTTGATCACATTCTTTCTCATTAGATTTGAGATCCTTGCAAATGCCTTCTAGACATTTTCTCAAAATGTGTTGGTTTGTTTGATTTGTAGGCTTTGTCAATACCTAAATCCTTTACAATTGTCATGAATTTGAAAAAAAGAGAGGAAATGAAGACATGTTTAAAACTTAGTTAAGGGAAATGATTATTGTTTATAAGGAAGAAAATTATACAAAGCAATAAAGAACAAAATAAGGATTCAAATTTTACCAAATATGGTTTCTTTTTCTTTTGACTACTAGTCACATATAACTCTTTAGTCATTTTTTGTTGTAAGAAAACCCCCATTTTTGATGAACGGTATCACACAATAATTCTTACCTTATTTGGATATGTATTTCTAGTATTTATGGTGGTCTTCATAAAATTCCCAAGTTCACCCATAAAATAAATCTTCGAAAATATCCTAGCACCATCCTTCAAATTCCAATATGGGGCTCTTGTCATCTATATTCAAGGTATCATCTTCTACCTGATATACTAAATCCCATGGAGGTTCATTAAGGTCTCATTTGCTACTTTTTCTCATATATTATGCTCACATAATGATCCAGGTGGATATTGGTGGCCACCCACCTTTTCTGACTGGCTCCAAACAGTTTTCTGGCAATTTTGGCAATTTAATATTTTTAGCAGTTTTTAACTTTTGGGGCCATTTTGAGGGCCCAGATGAAGGTTTTTCGAGATAGAGGTCCCCAATGATCACAAAATCCATCATTGAGCCACCAAAATTAATCTTCTCGAAAATACCTTTCCAACGAGCTATCACACACCTAAAACGGAGATCGTATGAAAAAGTTACGACCCCGGGAAGTTGATGTACTCACTTACCCAAACGGGGCCCACATGACTTTTGGCGCTTCATCTCCTAGGGTTAGGTTTTTGGATGTCTAGGGTTTTTTGCATTCCCGTTTATTGTAAAAAGGCCTTCAGAGCCTCATTGTAACCATCTTCTTGCGAATGCGAGTAACCGTCACATCTCTTCTCAGAGATAAGCTGCCACCATTCTAGCGAGTCTTTCACTCTGTATTTTTACAGTCTCTATACATTTCTTTCATTAATAGAAATCATGTATTACTGTATATCTGTGTTTATGGTTGCATCTCTAATACATTTATGTTATATTCTTGAATATCTACGATACATCTGTGCATTTCTTTATTATATCTCCACTCGCATTTTGTGACGAAAATAATTTGGATCAGTGGTATCAGAGCAGGCTGCTCTTGATTGTTTTTTCAGTGCATGTCCCCGACGAGGTCCGAGTATAGAAAGTTGGGTCTCGAGATTGTCTCTCTTGAAGACAATTGCTCTCGCACACCCAAGAAACCCTCAATGGCAGAAGAAAATAAAAATGACGGAGCAGACGATCCTATCAATCTGTTGATTGAGAAAGCTCTCATGCAACAGAGGGATGAAATGATGAAGAATTTTTCCCACATCCTTCAACGCCTGCCGATAAAAATGGGTGCATATTCATCAAGTGACCACTTTGGAGGCACCTCACCTTTCAAGGTACAAGTTAATTTTGATATTCCTGTATTTGAAGGATAGATAGATGCAGAAGCCCTAGAAAAATGGTTAACTCTGCTAGAAGGTTATTTCTCTGTTCACAATTTTTCCGACAAAGAAAAGATCACCTTCGCACTCCTTAAATCTCTCCCTCATTTCAAACATTGGTGGGAAACTTATTGGGAGAAAAGTTACACAGAGGAGTCTGGAATATACGGGGCCGATCCCACTTGGGATTGTTTTGTGGATGCGGTAAAGGAACAGTATTACCTTGTTGGCAACTATGAATACCAGTACATGAGATGGACCACACTGCGGCAAGAGAGGGGCTAAGAAGTTTCGGATTTCACCAATACCTTCCATACCTTGTGCACCAAGCTGGGTATCAAAAACTCTGAGTTACATTTGGTTCTGAAATACCATGGGGCTCTACACAGATACATCCAGATTGAAATGGATTTTCTGGACATCTCATCACTCGGTGTTGCTTATCGATATGCTGTTAAAATCAAGCAGAAATTTAAGCACCATAACAAATGGGAGTTCAGGTCTGCAAATCTGCAACAACCGAAGTATGACAAAGATGGCCCTAACAAATAGTCTCCTAAAAACTAGTCCAAGACACAGAAAAAGAAGGGTCACTGGGAGACAAATAAGGACACCGAAAAATGGTGCGAGTTCCACAAAATCCCCGGGCACAACACTGATGAATGTTGCTCAAAATAGTCATTGGTGGTTGAGATCAAAGACAAAGAGCCGAACCCTGATTCAGAATCTGATTCTGAAAATAATGGTAAAGGACAGATCATTGACGTAGACCCCACTGCTATTATCACGACCACAACAATTCAACTAGAAGAACCAACAGATCCTGAATAAGGGGAGCACCTTTTTCATTCAAAAATGTGGGTGAAGGGGACCCCACTGCATTTTGTTGTTTATAACGGAAGCCAGAAGAACCTCATCTTAGCATAGGTCATCAAATAGTTTGGATTGTCGACAAAACCACACTTGCATCCATACAACATCGGGTGGCTTCAACAAGGACGAGATCTTCATGTTAGCTAACAATGTCGATTGTCATACGGTATCCAACCCTTCAAGGATGAGGTATTATGTGATGTTTCCCCACTAGATGTCTATGATGTTCTCTTGGGCCAACCATATATGTGGAAGTCCCATGCTGTTTATGAGTCTCAACCCCGCAGTGTCATTGTTTCTCTAGGGGGTTATATCTACAGAATACCAGAGGTAGTTCCAACTACTGTTCCACCTAAAAAGTGTCTCAAGGTAGTATCTCATGTTGCAAAATTCAGCTTCTTCACAATCTGTTCAAAAGGAGAACAAAAGGACACTGCAACCACTACAGCCTTTCCCCAAGCACCTACTATCAAACAAAAGCAAGTCAACAAGGTTGCAGCAAAGCACAAAGATTCCTTTTGCACATCATCCTCTCATGTAGCTTGACTTGTTGAACGACCTCAGCCTCAATAGTTTCGTGACAAACTTCCACAAATTGAGCAGCGCGACGTCTCCAGCAAGGCAAGTAGCTCACGAAGATACAGATTTAGTAAACGCTTTTCCCTCTCCCTTGGGAACTCAACACAATGGAGACCATTGCTTCTTAAGGAGGGAGGATTGATCCAGGTGGATATTGGTGGCCATCCACCTTTTCTAACTAGCTCAAAACAATTTTCTGGCAATTTTGGCAATTTACTAGTTTTAGCGATTTTTAACTTCTGGGGCCATTTTGAGGGCCCAAATGAAGGTTTTTAGAGATAGAGGTCCTCAATGATGGAAAATTCCATCATTGAGCCACCAAAATGAATCTCCTTGACAATACCTTTCCAACGAGCTATCACATGCCTAAAACGGAGATCGTATGCAAAAGTTACGACCTCGGGAAGTTGATGTACTCACTTACCTAAACAGGGCCCACATGACTTTTGGCGCTTCATCTCCTAGGGTTAGGTTTTTGGATGTATAGGGTTTTTGGAATTCCTGTTTATTGTAAAAAGGCCTTCAGAGCCTCATTGTAACCATCTCCTTGCAAAAGCGAGTAGCCGTCACANAAAGTTACGACCTCGGGAAGTTGATGTACTCACTTACCCAAACAGGGCCCACATGACTTTTGGCGCTTCATCTCCTAGGGTTAGGTTTTTGGATGTATAGGGTTTTTGGAATTCCTGTTTATTGTAAAAAGGCCTTCAGAGCCTCATTGTAACCATCTTCTTGCAAAAGCGAGTAGCCGTCACATCTCTTCTTAGAGATAAGCTATCACCATTCTAGTGAGTCTTTCACTCTGTATTTTTACAGTCTCTGTACATTTCTTTCATTAATAGAAATCGTGTATTACTGTATATATGTGTTTATGGTTGCATCTCTGATACATTTATGTTATTTTATTGAATATCTGCGATATCTCTGTGCATTTCTTTATTATATCTCCGCTCACATTTCGTGCTGAAAAATAATCTGGGTCAGTGGTATCAGAGTAGGTTGCTCTTGATTGTTTTTCCAGTGCATGTCCCCGATGAGGTCTGAGTATAGCAAGTTGGGTCTTGAGATTGTCTCTCTTGAAGACAATCGCTCTCCCACACCCAAGAAACCCTCAATGGCAGAAGAAAATAAAAATGACGGAGCATACGATCCTATCAATCTGTTGCTTGAGCAAGCTCTCACGTGACAGAGGGACGAAATGATGGAGAATTTTGCCCACATCCTTCAATGCCTGGCGATAACAGTGGGCACATATTCATCAAGCAACCACTTTGGAGGCACCTTGCCTTTCAAGGTACAAGTTAATTTTGATATTCCTGTATTTGAAGGATAGATAGATGCAGAAGCCCTAGAAAAATGGTTAACTCTGCTAGAAGGTTATTTCTCTATTCACAATTTTTTCGACAAAGAAAAGATCACCTTCGCACTCCTTAAATATCTCCCTCATGTCAAACATTGGTGGGAAACTTACTGGGAGCAAAGTTCCACAGAGGAGTCTGGAATATACGGGGTCGATCCCACTTGCGATTGTTTTGTGGATGCGGTAAAGGAATAGTATTACCTTGTTGGCAACTATGAGGACCGGTACATGAGATGGAACACACTGCAGCAAGAGAGGGGCTAAGCAGTTCTAGATTTCACCAATACCTTCCATACCTTGTGCACCAAGCTGGGTATCAAAGACTCCGAGTGACATTTGGTTTTGAATTATAGTGGGGCTCTACACAGATACATCCAAACTGAAATGGATTTTTTGGACATCTCATCACTTAGTGCTGCTTATCGATATGCTGTTAAAATCGAGAAGAAATTTAAGCGCCATAACAAATGGGAGTTCGGGTTTGCAAATTCGCAACAAACGAAGTATGACAAAGACAGCCTTAACAAATAGTCTCCCAAAAACCAGTCCAAGACACAGGAAAAGAAGGGTCACAGGAAGACAAAGAAGGACACCGAAAAATGGTGTGAGTTCCACAAAAGCCCCTGGCACAACACTGATGAATGTTGCTCAAAACAGTCATTGGTGGCTGAGATCAAAGGCAAAGAGCCGAACCTTGATTCAAAATCTGATTCTGAAAATAATGGTAAAGGACAGATCATTGACGTGGACCCCACTACTATTGTCACGACCGCAACAATTCTACCAGAAGAACCAACAGATCCTGAAGAAGGGGAGTGCCTTTTTCATTCACAAATGTGGGTGAAGGGGACCCCACTGCATTTTATTGTTGATAGAGAAAGCCAGAAGAACCTCATCTCAGCAGAGGTCGTCAAATAGTTTGGATTGTCGACAACACCACACCCGTAGCCATACAACATCGGGTGGCTTCGTCAAGGACGAGATCTTCGTGTCAACCAACAATGTTGATTGTCATACGGTATCCAACCCTTCAAGGATGAGGTATTATGTGATGTTGCCCCACTGGATGTCTGTGATGTTCTCTTGGGCCAACCATATATGTGGAAGTGCCATGCTGTTTATAAGTCTCGACCCCGCAGTGTCATTGTTTCTCTAGGGGTCATCTCTATAGAATACCAGAGGTAGTTCCAACTATTGTTCCACCTAAAAAGTGTCGCAAGGTAGTATCTTATACTGCAAAATTCATCTTCTTCACAATCTATTCAAAAGGAGAACAAAAGGACACTGCAACCACTACAGCCTCGCCCCAAGCACCTTCTATCAAAGAGAAGCAAGTCGACAAGGTTGCAGCAAAGCATAAAGATTCCTTCTGCGCATCGTCCTCTCATGTAGCCTGATTTGTTGAACAGCCTTAGCCTCAACAGTTTCATGACAAACTTCCACAAACTGAGCAACACGACGTCTCCAGCAAGGTAAGTAGCTCACCAAGATACAAATTCAGTAAACGCTTTTCCCTCTCCCCCGGGAACTCAATGCAATGGATACCATTGATTCCTAAGGAGGGAGGATTGATCTAGGTGGATATCATTGGCCACCCACCTTTTCTGACTGGCTCAAAACAATTTTCTAGCAATTTTGGCAATTTACTATTTTTAGCAGTTTTTAACTTCTGGGGCCATTTTAAGGGACCAAATGAATGTTTTTTGAGATCGAGGTCCTCAATGATATCCAAATCCATCATTGATCCACCAAAATGAATCTCCTCGATAATACCTTTCCAACGAGCTATCACAGGCCTAAAACGGAGATCGTATGCAAAAGTTACGACCTCAGGAAGTTGATGTACTCACTTACCCAAACGGGGCCCACATGACTTTTGACGCCTCATCTCCTAGGGTTAGGTTTTTGGATGTATAGGGTTTTTGGAATTCCTGTTTATTGTAAAAATACCTTTAGAGCCTCATTGTAACCATCTTCTTGCGAATGCGAGTAGTCGTCACATCTCTTCTCAGAGATAAGCTACCACCATTCTAGCGAGTCTTTCACTCTGTATTTTTACAGTCTCTGTACATTTATTTCATTAATAGAAATCATGTATTACTGTATATATGTGTTTATGGTTGCATCTCTGATACATTTATGTTATGTTATTGAATATCTGCGATATCTCTGTGCATTTCTTTATTATATCTCCGCTCGCATTTCATGCCGAAAATAATCCGGATCAGTGGTATTAGAGCAGGCTGCTCTTGATTGTTTTTTCAGTGCATGTCCCCGACGAGGTTCAAGTATAGAAATTTGGGTCTCAATATTGTATCTCTTGAAGACAGTCGCTCTCGTACACCCAAGAAACCCTCAATGGTGGAAGAAAATAAAAACGACGGAGCAGACGATCCTATCAATCTTTTGCTTGAGCAAGCTCTCATGTGACAGAGGGATGAAATGATGGAGAATTTTTCCTACATCCTTCAAAACATGCCGATAAAAATGGGCACATCTTCATCAAGCGACCACTTTGGAGGCACCTCGCCTTTCAAGGTACAAGTTAATTTTGATATTCCTGTATTTGACGGACAGATAGATGCAGAAGCCCTAGAAAAATGGTTAACTCTGATAGAAGGTTATTTCTCTGTTCACAATTTTTCCGACAAAGAAAATATCACCTTCACACTCCTTAAAGCTCTCCCTCATGTCAAATATTGGTGAGAAACTTACTGGGAGAAAATTTCCACAAAGGATTCTAGAATATATAGGGCCGATCCCACTTGGGATTTTTTTGTGGATGCCGTAAAGGAACAGTATTACCCTGTTGGTAACTATGAGGACCAGTACATGAGATGGACCACACTGTGGCAAGAGAGGGGACAAGCAGTTCCAGATTTCACCAATACCTTTCATACCTTGCTCACCAAGATGGGTATCAAAGACTCCGAGCAACATTTGGTTCTAAAATACCGTGGGGCTCTACACAGATACATCCAGACTAAAATGGATTTTCTGGACATCTCATCACTCGATGCTGCTTATCGATATGCTGTTAAAATCGAGCAGAAATTTAAGCACCAGAACAAATGGGAGTTCGGGTCTGCAAATCCGTAACAACGGAAGTATGACAAAGATGACCCTAACAAATAGTCTCCCGAAAACCAGTCCAAGACACAGGAAAAGAAGTGTCACGGGAAGACAAAGAAGGACACCAGAAAATGGTGTGAGTTCCACAAAATCCCCTGGCACAACACCGATGAATGTTGCTCAAAATAGTCATTAGTGGCCAAGATCAAAGACAAAGAGCTGAACCCTGCTTCAGAATCTGATTTTGAAAATAATGGTAAAGGACAGATCATTGACGTGGACCCCACTGCTATTTTCGCGACCACAACAATTCAACTAGAAGAACCAACAGATCCTGAAGAAGGGGAGCGCATTTTTCATTCACAGATGTGGGTGAAGGGGACTCCACTGCATTTTATTGTTGATAGTGGAAGCCAGAAGAACCTCATCTCAGCAGAGGTCATCAAATAGTTGGGATTGTTGACAACACCACACCCACAACCATGCAACATTGGGTGGCTTCACCAAGGATGAGATCTCTGTGTCAGCCAACAATGTCGATTGTCATATGGCATCCAACCCTTCAAGGATGAGGTATTATGTGATGTTGCCCCACTGGATGTCTATGATGTTCTCTTGGGCCAACCATATATGTGGAAGCGCCATGTTGTTTATGAGTCTCGACCCCACAGTGTCATTGTTTCTCTGGGGGGTCACCTCTACAGAATACCAGAGGTAGTTCCAACTACTGTTCCACCTAAAATGTTTCGCAAGGTAGTATCTCATACTGCAAAATTTAACTTCTTCACAATCTATTCAAAAGGAGAACAGAAGGACACTACAACCACTACAGCCTCGCCCCAAGCACCTTCTATCAAATAGAAGCAAGTCGACAAGGTTGCAGCAAAGCACAAAGATTCCTTCTGTGCATCGTCCTCTCATGTAGCCTGAATTGTTGAATGGCCTCAACCTCAACAGTTTCGTGACAAACTTCCACAAACTGAGCAACGCGACATCTCCAACAAGGCAAGCAACTCACCAAGATATAGATTCAGTAAATGATTTTCCCTCTTTCCTGGGAACTCAACGCAATGGAGACCATTTCTTCCTAAGGAGGGAGGATTGATCCAGGTGGATATCGGTGGCCACCCACCTTTTCCGACTAGCTCAAAACAGTTTTCTGGCAATTTTGGCAATTTACTATTTTTAGCAGTTTTTAACTTCCGGGGCCATTTTGAGGGCCCAAATGAAGGTTTTTCGATATAGAGGTCCTCCATGATATTTGAAGTCACCATTGAGCCACCAAAATGAATATCCTCGACAATACCTTTCCAACGAGCTATCACACGCCTAAAACGAAGATCGTATGCAAAAGTTACGACCCTAGGAAGTTGATGTATTCACTTACTCAAACGGGGCCCACATGACTTTTGGTGCTTCATCTCCTAGGGTTAGGTTTTTGGATGTCTAGGGTTTTTGGCATTCCTGTTTATTGTAAAAAGGCCTTCAGAGCCTCGTTGTAACCATCTTCTTGTGAATGCGAGTAGCCGTCACATCTCTTCTTAGAGATAAGCTGCCACCATTCTAGCGAGTCTTTCACTCTGTATTTTTATAGTCTCTTTTTCTTTCATTAATAGAAATCATGTATTATTGTATATCTATGTTTATGGTTGCCTCTCTGATACATTTATGTTATCTTATTGAATATCTGCGACATCTCTGTGCATTTCTTTATTATATCTCTGCTCGCATTTCATGCAGAAAATAATCCGGATCACATAATGAATGAGTATTGTGACACGTCATTTAAACATGCGAAAAAAAATTGATCTACAAAAACCATTTAATAATATAAATATTACCTATAACTGTAATGTTGAAATTTTCCTGAATTGAGTTTTAATGCCANCAAAAAAAAAAAAAAAAAAAAAAAAAAAAAACTCACTTCTTTGACTAGAGATTTCTTGTATCTCAACCCTATGAATTTTTAGCCTTAGAGATGTTATGAAATAGAGAATAAAACAACATTGTAAAGAGAAAAATATTTCACTTTCTAACAACCCAATTTCTTAGGCAATCCAAGGAGAAAAGATACCAAACTATCTAGATAATGTTTAGCCCTCTAGAGCAACTTATCCCACATAAACTTTACAACAATTATAATAACAACAAAACAATGGATATAGCAGTAGAAAAAAAAACCTTAGATTCTTCAATTATGATGTCAAATCACTCAACAAATTGTTCTTTTTCTTATGTCAAATCGATAAAACATATATAGCTTCAAATAGCAATACACAAGAACATAGATGACTAAAAATAAAATCTATACATTGCACAAGTTCTGAAACCTCCAAGGTATAAAACTTGACCATAGATTCCCAATATGCTCCAAAAAAATCCAAGAAGACCAAGAAACCCTAGTGACTCCAAGAGAAAGAGATATCACGTACAAGTGTAGACCAAGAGAGCAAGATAAGACTAGTGCACACTCTTATCTATGTTAGATTTCAACACAAGAGTGAATACAATATAATTGAATGATATGAATGATCATCTCTAGTGTCTTCTTCTTGACAAGAAAAAACCCTAATCTTAAGATAAATCTCCAACAAAGATGTCCTTCTTCCCTACCATATATTCTCCTAGGGTTTCCTCATGAACCCCAATGAATCACTCTACAAAGAGAAGATTATGATGATAATGAATGAGAAATATTCTCTCCCTTCTCTACATATATGAGAGGTAATAGAGGACAATGATACAATGTGTGCCTAATCCCTTTCAAGCAACATATAGTAATCACTTGTAGTCCAACACAAGTGAAGCACTCCAATCCAAAGTACACATGTCATGTTCCAAGATGATGTCGTACAAAATAAGGGCTCCAAGATGATGTAGCTACAAAAGGTGTGTCGACAACCCTCCATAGAATCCATTGATCCTCCTAAACAATATAATCCACTAGGTCATCTTCCCCCCTACAAGAACATTTCATTGTCCAAGCATCCCCAACCCAACTCAAATCCTACAAATAGGAATACAAGCTATCCCATGCTATCCAAGGCCTAATTCCTTGCTCCAAAATGCACAATGATCCAATTAAGTGAATTCTCCATGTGGTCACAATGAAGGGCATCCACCAAACTATTAAGAGAAATCTAATGCCTAAGTGAAGAATACCAAGCCAACACCTATCTAAGATCAAGAAATCACCAAGTAAGTTGTCTCACTATGTAAAACTACTATAGATCATATCCCATGTGGAAATCCATCTGAGACCATCCAGGTGCTAAACATACACCATGTACCCAAATCTCACTAGGCACCCAAAACATGGTCTAAACACTTCTGGAGTAAACTGTAATGCTCCCAAGCTGATTTTACCAGAACCAAGGGTTGTTTTGATTGTTTGTTTAATGTTTCAGTGTGTTATGGAGGTTTACTTAATCAAAGTCGCACATGAAGGTGTTTTATTTGAATATTATAGCATAGAGATATATAACATATCATATAACAAAATAAAATGACAAGATACAAGCAATGGATACCAAGAAAGAGCCAACAACTTCAGATCTGACCTTTATTTAGATAATATGATGATCTTGATACAATATATATGCAGATCTAGATAGATACAAGAATAATAATCAAGCTGGAATGATAGCTGCTCCAACAAGCTCAAATCCTGAAGAGAATATCCTCCAAAGGAACCACAAACCCCTAAAGAAAAGGACAATATCAATTTCTTTCCCTTCAAGAGCTGGATCTACTCTCCCAGGCTAAGTTGTGCACTTCCTGTTGGTTGTACCTCACCAATATTTTGGCCTCCCTCCTTAAGACCTCCAAACCCTACCAAAATCACTAGAACAATAGATCTGGAGAAGACAAACCCCTTGGCTGAGTATCTGGCTGATAGAGGGTGTTCTGATCCCTCAAATGAATGGATCCCCTTTCTGCAATGCACCCTCCTCCTCTCAAACTCATTCCAATATCCAAATAAAATATCTAGTAGAGAAACCTCCTCCACAATAGGATAGAAAAGGTGCCCTAGGACCCAAAATTAAATCCCAATAGGTTTTGGGCTCCAAAATCTCCTCATCTCTCCATATCGAATGGATCTTCTTCAACAGGTGCGCCCTCCTAGTGGAAAACCCTCACTGGTGTGCATTATCCTCCTCCTTCCATGTAGAACCAACCTATAGCTGAATAGAATGGTGAGGGAGGGATCTTCCACCTCGGTGACCAATCTTGGACTAGTAAAGGTGGAATATTTCACCATCGAGCTGATCTCAAGGGTTTGTTCTCCCAAAACCCTCAAAACGTCCTTATCTCAAGAGCTCAAGATGCAAAAGTGAAAATGACATGAATTATTAATGAGGCGCCCTTCTTTTACTTTTATACCCCTGTTCTAATTCTCAGTTGAGTTAGTTTACCACCCCCTAAGGTTAAATACTTACTTTTCTCCATGTGGTATTTTCCCACTTACTTTACCTTTTTTCCCAAAGTCATTTTAAAATTATAACATTCTGCTAAAGTGAATACTTTGGAGTCTCTTAGCTCCCATATCTCATGAGACTATAGTCTAGTGGGGACATATAGACTACTAAGTCTCTCTAATACTCTCATCAAGAGGTGGGGGACATTATAGTCTCCCCTACTGGGAATTTATTGCCCACAAGCAATTTTGATCCCTCCTTCTGAAGAACTTGTTCATTCTCCCATGTAGCATCCTCAATAGGCATATCCTTCCACTTGATTAGGTACTCCCTAATGCTCCTATTCCTTATCATTTTCTCCCTAAATTCCAACATTGATTCTGGTATCAATATAAATTGTCCCTCCTCATCCAATGGTGGTAGTTACTCAATAGGAGTAATGTGTTGGCCTAAGGCTCTTTTCAAGCATGATACATGAAAAACATTATGTATTTTTATCCTGGAAGGTAACTCAAGCTCATATGTGATGACCCCTACCTTTCTCCTCACCCTGTATGGCCCAAAGAAATAGGGTTGAGGCTTTTCTTTTCCACTCCTATTTATAGAGGCTTGCCTATATGGTTGGAGTCTTAGGTATACGATATCACCAACCTCAAAAGTGTGCTCCACTCTGTGCTTATCCGCCTACATCTTTTGCTGATTTTGTGCCCTATGCAAATGCTCTTTGAGTTCTCTGAGTATATCCTGGCTCTTATGAATCCAATATTGTACCATAGGTGAATGAAATTGTTGTCCCTATCAATCACAATGGTTTTTGGCAACCCATGTAGCCTGGATATCTTTTTGAAGAATAATTCTACAACCTGTGAAACACTGTAATCTATGGCAATGGAAAAAAAATGAGCATACTTAGTCAAATTTTCTACTACCACAAATATGCAATCTTTTCCCTGAACTTTGGGCAACCCTGTGATGAATTCCATGGAGATACCCTCCCATTTGTGCTCTGGAATGGGGAGTGGATGCAATAAACCTATTGGATGAGTGTGTTTATCCTTGTTTTCCTTACATGTGAAACATTCCTTGATATGGAAAATTACGTCATCTTTCACACCCCTCCATGCGAATCTCTCCCTAACTTACTTGTAAGTGTTGACAAAGCCTTGGTTCCTAGCCAATGGTGAGTCATGGAATGCCTTTAGCACTCTCCCTTTGAATTCTGACTCAGGGACTAGGGAAATTTGGCCTTTTTAATATATGATGTCATCCATGATCTTGAAGTTCTCATCCTATAACTTCCCATCCATCAAATCACAGGAAAACCTGTTTTTTGAATACTCTACCAAGAGGTGCACCTTCCAATCAACTGAAATATTTGTCATGGCATATACTGATGGTCTCCTAGATAAAGCATCAACCACCACATTGTTTTTTCCTTTGACAAATTCAATGTCAAATTCATAATATTGGATTTTTATAACCCATTTTTGTTGCCTCTCATTGAGGTCCTTTTGATCCAAGAAGTATTTTAGGCTATTATGATCAGTTTTGACAACAAATTTCTCCCCAACCAAGTACTATTTGAATTTGGCCAAGGCATGCATCATGGCTAACATTTTCTTGTCCCAGATGGTGTATAGGAGCTCAGGTCCCCTCAATTTTCAGCTTTCATAGGCAATAGGGTGTTTATTTTGCATAAGGACTGCTCCAATGCCCTCACTTGAGGCATCACACTCCAATATGAATGACTGTGAGAAATATGCCAAAGAAAGCACCTAGAAAGTACTCATTACCTTCTTCATGTTGTCAAATGTTACCTGTGCCACTTGACTCCACCTGAATGCACCCTTTATGGTCAAATATATCAAGGGTGCGCAAATTTGGGAGAATCCTTTGACAAACCTCTTGTAGTAAAAACAAATGCCAAGGAATCCCTTCAACTCAGTGAGGGTTTTGGGTGTTGGCCAGTCAAGTATAGCTTGTATTTTATCTTGATGTACTTGTACCCCTTTTTCTCCAATGATATGGCCCAAGTAAAGGACTTCAGTCATCCCAAATTCACACTTTGACTCCTTAGTGTACAAAGAATGCTCCTCCATAATGCTCAATATTTGGTCTACATGCTTGAGATGATCCTCCCAAGTCTTGCTATGTATCAACAAGTCATCAAAAAATACTAATATAAACTTCCTCAATTGCTTGATTAAGAAATGATTCATGCATGATTGGAAGATGGTTGGCACATTAGTTATCCCAAAGGGCATAACAAAAAATTCATAATGACCATGATGACATCTAAAAGTTGTTTTTGGCACATCTTGTTCCCTCATTTTGATTTGATTATAACCAGAGCACAAGTCTATTTTGGTAAAGTATATGGCACCATGAAACTCATCCAATATCGCATCAATACGGGGGATGAGGTACCTGTTCTTAATAGTTTTCTTGTTCAAGGCCCTGTGGTCAATGCACATGCGCATAGTCCCATCCTTATTCTTGACCAAAACCACCGAGGATGAAAAAGGACTAGAAATTGGCCTAATATGGCCCATGTCCAATAGTTCTTTAATAGCTTTTTCAATTTCATCCTTATAGATTTTTGGGTGTCTATAGGGAGTAGTGATAACTAGTTTTGTGCCTTCTTCCAACTCTATCATGTGCTCAAACCCCCTGTCTGGTGGTGGTCCTGGTGGAATAGGTTCAAAAACCTTACTATGAATGTCAATGATTTTCTGTATATCATGAGAGTAATGAGGATGCCCTTCCTTATCCACCTGAACCAATATCAAACATTCTGCTGCATATACAATGTCCTCTCTCCTGAATATGGATTCCATGCGCTTTGTTGTGACCATTTTGGGTGTGTTACCTGTCATTCCCCTCAAGGTGACCCTTTTTCCATTCTCCCCATTGAATGAAATCTCCATAGTTTTTTATTTTGTGGTGATGGGCCCCAAAGTACTAATCCATTGTACTCCCAATATAACATTAGTGTAAGGTAGGTCCATCACATAAAAATCTTGTGCCAAGTCATATATGCCCAATGTGATGCTCAAAATTGGAATGTACCTGTCATAAGGCATAGTATTTCCCCTATCTACCTCCACGCAAAATCCTTCAAACTCAACTATAGGAATATGAATCCTTTTCACCAAGGCTAATCAATGAAGTTGTGTGAAGCTCTTCCATCAATACAGACATAGACCTTTTTACCTTGAATAACTCCTCTCATCCTAAAGGTACTATGTTTGGGAACTCCATTGATGGATGCAATGGTAATTTTATTTTCTCATGATGGGTTGAAATATGTCTCTTCTCCCCCTTCACCTTGCACATTGTCAAGGTGTTGAGCACTCAACACACCCTAAAAAGCCTATGCCAATTTTTACTTTTTTGGGTACCACTTGATCTTTCGCACTTTCTAATTCGACTTAAGTATGGAAAATGTTGGCCTTGATTATCATTTTGTTTCTCATTTAAGTCTCTCAAATTTTGGTTGAGCATGCGAAAAACCGTAATTTAAAAGACCAACATTTAAATTAAAGAATCAACAGTCAAACCTCTTCCCTGAAGAACTTAAGAAATTCAGCATCGGAAAGGATTAAGCATGAAAGGAAATCACTTGAGAGAACCTAGGTAGCTGAGCGCCGATCTTCGTCAATGTCGACAGACGTGAGTTTTCTTTCGTGACGAGCTTCACCCAGGATATCACTGATGACTGATCCCTTTAGCATCAGTAAAAAGATAAAGGATTAAGCGCTTATGAAGGAAGAAAATAAGCGTCGATAGCCGATCCCCAAAACTATCGGCGTCGACGAGTTTTTGAGAAGGTAGGTCTGTAAAAAGGATGTGACAAGTTTATCCCCCCCCGACAACCGACCCGGATACTTTTCAGCATTGATAGTCCAAGGTTTATTTTGACACACACATCTTGTTGAAAACCCTGACTCCGATTGAGATACATGATCAAACCATATGCCCCCACCTATCACATGTCATTGTCAAAGATGTTAAAAATATGATCGAGTTTTCCCTTGTGTCGTTAGCAGTTCTCGAGGCCCGATTCGCACCCTGATTAAGTTTTTCCATGTCAGTTCCGTATGAAGAAATCAATCGGTGTCAAAATTTCTAAACAGCAGGATGCCAACGAAACATTCACCATGCATCTCTAATCCCCGACCTACCCACTCGAAAAGGGACACGATGGGACGTTTTAACACTAGATACAACACATTTAAAGGGTTAATTAATTCCAAAATATCGCATTAGTTGCTAATTCGTGCACGAACCAAAAGAACTTCTTGAACCTACCGATACAACACATCACCCTATGCACCTCCGCCATCAAACCACAATGAATTAAATTGTAGATATTCTGTGGTAGATCTGTTTGAATTTTTCTCATCACCTAGATTAATTGGTTGATATGACTAGTTAGATGTTTCCCATCAAATTATTTTGAGCCATTGTAAACAAGATTATTCTGCACACAAATAAGTTCAGGTCAGACAGAGGAGCGAGGCGAGAAATCCGGAATAAGTCTCTAAGATTCTGTGAGTATTAAACAACAGAGTTTAGCAAGCATTACAGGTATGTACTAGTCTGGATTTTGTTGTGTTTTCACCTCACATATATATTATGATCAAATATTTCTTTATATGCCGGCCCTAAAGGATTGTTTCATTTGCAGGAATAATGCCTCTAAGAAAACCAACCACTAGGAAATATCCAAGAGAACTGAATCTAAACGAACCAGATGTGGGAGAAAGTTATTCTCCGACGGTCGTAAAACAATTGGAATTCTCTCCAAAGGCAGTGCCCATCATCAAGACATACACCAAGAAGGTTTTCATTCAGCCCCTGGATTTTGGAGACACAGAGGAAAGCATAGGGACCAAGACATTCCTCCCGCACTGGGGAGAAATTTTCCATAAGATCAAGTGGGAAGAATTCCCTGAATATACCCTGCACATCGATACCGATATAAGAAAAATCGATGATGAAGTCCTCCCAAATGTTCAAAGGGAGTATCTTCACATGGTAGCAAGCAGAACTCCAGTATTCCCCTGCATAGAACTCCTGAAGTGGCTTATCGATCACACTGGTACACAAAGATGTTTGATCAAAGATTCATGACCATCTTAAACAATTTTCAGCTAGAAGCTAAACCAACTCAGGAATTGCAAATCAAAGTTTATGCTAATGCTCTCCCAACCTCTATTTCCATGTTCGTGAAGAGGGTTGCCAAATGAACCCTGGCTAGGAATTTTGAAGAAGCCAAAATGATTGAATTCTAGATGAAAGGGTGTAAATAAGGTTAGGTCTCTTTAGTTAAGAAAGAAGTTCAACCTCCTCCCAGGAGAGGACTCCTTTTTACTAGACTTACAGGGAAACAAGAAGAACAGACTCCTGATAAGGGTAATGGAGGCATAGAATATTTACAACACATGGTTAAGAAATTATCAAACAAGATCATAGACATGAAGAGAAATGCAGGGAAGGGAAACCAAGGCTAAAGGCCCTATAAGATTTTCTGTAAAATGAACCCACCTTTCAAGTAAATTGAACCTCCCCTAGCTAACTTAAATATTTATCTAGGGAATGTAGCATCCGATTCTTTCTGTACTTATCACCAGGAAAACCACTATGAAAGAGACTGCCCTCATGCCATGAATTTGATGGCCAATCAGTTTCTAGACGAAGTCTCCCTGATCGAATAACCAAGAAATTCAGTTATGAATGTTGCTGACCAGGAAGAGATTGATCCACCAGAAGATACAACCATGATGATATGGGATCTTGACCTAATCATGCCTTCCAAAGACCTATTCGAGTTTCAAGAACCACTCGTAGAGGTCTCGGTTGCGCAAATGAGAAGTAAAGGTCCTCTTGTCTCAAAGGATCCTACTACCACTCAAACGTCAGGGGAAAGGTCAACTCCCGATCACCCGAAAGCACCTTTTTCTCCTTGTAAGAACCCTATTAGCATCCACACCTGAGAATCTCCCAAACCGGAGTACAACATAGTTGAATATTTGAAGAAATTGAAGGCTAATATATCAGTGATGGACATATGTAGAATCCCTCAACAAAAATATTTCCTGCTACAGGCATTGAGATCAGTAGAAAACCCTACAACGAGCAATGAGTGGAAAATAAATCTAACTTCCACAGATCTAGTAAATAAACCAATTATGAATAACTGCTCGGAAGATAAGAAGGGAAAACCTTTTGTCCCACCGTTCCTCTTAACATTTGAAGTTTTCAACAGGAACCTCCACAATTGTTTGGTAGATTTAGGAGCATCTTCTAATGTTATGCCCTTGTCCATTTGCGAAAAATTAAATGTCATTCCTCTCAAGAGAGATAAACATGTAATACAACTAGACAGAACCCAGGTCAAAGTCATGGGAGAACTCAAAGGTGTAATGATTAGAATAACAACACATCCCAAGTTTTTGCAAGTGATTGACATCATTGTAGTTGATATTCTAGAGGCTTATGGGTTATTACTAAGTCGATATTGGTCTGAGAAGTTAAATGGGTACTTTAGTATAAAGTAGGCACCCCTTTGGCTACCAATGAAGGGATACAAGAATATGATCAGAATCGATAGGGAAAGGTATCTAAAACATACTGTCACTGACCTAGAAACCTTGAACTAACCCTCAACAGATTTACTTGTGCTAGGCAATTATTCCCGCGATTCCTACTTCGGGAACTTGTCCCCACTATTATCCGATTTCCCTCTCACTCAAAAATCTAAAATGGTGTTTCAAGAGAAATCACCAATACCAACAAAGGAAACCCTCTTTTGTCAAGAACCTGTGCTAGAAATCATGAAAAAAGAGATAAGGGAGCAAGAAGGTAATAAGAAAGAAGGATCGGATAACCTACGTTCAAAAATCTGGACCATATAATTTGATGGATATAAGTTGAAGGAAGGATCTAGGGCATGATGCATCCTCATTGATCCAAAGTTTAAACGTCATTTCCTATCCTGTAGACAAGAATTTGAATGCACAAACAACATTGTTGAGTATGAATCTCTAGTACAAGGGTTAAAGAAAGCCATAAACTTAAATGTCAAAGAATTGAAGGTTTTCTGAGACTCTGAGATTATCGTTCGACATGTAAGGAATACTATACATTTCAATTCCTTGCTCCTAAATAATTATCAACAGGAAGTGCATAGGTTAATAGATCGTTTTGAATCTTTCAACATCACATTGATCCCAAGAGCAAAGAATATCCTTGTTGATTCCTTGGCCACAAATGCTTTAAGGTTGTCACCATTAGAAGATTATGAAGCCTCTCGGTTCACCGTGGAGCTACTCTACAAACCATTGGTGCCTAACAACATCTCTAATTGGGAATTCTTTGAATAATATGAACATATCATAAAATTTCTGACTAACCAAGACAATTTCAAAGATTTGGCTATTGACGATGAAGTATTCCAGGAGAAATCAACAAAAGTTGATCCTTGGATAGGTCAACTTATTGACAGATCAAAATCTCACACAATCCGAAAGGGATAGCTAATTTGTAAAATCTTTTTGACCTGAAAGAACGATTTAAGGGGCCTAAAAATGCAAAGACCAATATCTCTTCTCCCGTGCATGAAACTATAAATCTCATAACCCTAGAGAACCCAAGGAATATAAATATTGGTACGACTATATCTAAGGAGTAAAGGAAGGATTATCTCAAACTGTTCAGACAATACCAAGATGTCTTTGCATGGTCCTATCGAGATCTCAAAACTTATGATACCTACATCATTCAACACACTATCCTGTTAAAACGTGAAGTGAAACCCTTCCAACAAAAGCTCTAAAAGTATCACCCATCCCTGGAACCTCTCATGTATCAGGAGTTGAAGAAACTTTTATATGCTAATATCATCTTCTAGGTTAGGCATTCTGCGTGGGTAGAAAATCTGGTTCCTGTGAGGAAAAATTCTGGAGAAATCCACTTATGCATAGATTTTAGGAACCTCAATAGAGCTTCAGAAAAGGACAATTACCCAGTCCCGCTAATGGAGAATCTCCTGCAGACCGTGTCTGGCTCAAAGATTTTCTCTCTATTGGACGGTTTCTTAGGTTACAACCAAGTCCTAGTTTCAGAGGAAGAACATTTGGAAACTACCTTCTGAACCAAGTGGGGAACCTTCGCTTATAAATGCATGCCCTTTGGGTTAATCAACGTAGGGGAAACCTTCCAAAGGGAAATGGATGTAGCATTTTGAGGACTAATAAACAAGTGTGTGGTAGTCTATTTGGACGATGTGACTGTGTATTTAAAGAACAGAGAAGAGCACATCCAACACTTAACTCAGATTTTTGAAAGGTGTAGGAAATACGGTATATCCTTAAATCCTAAGAAAAATATTTTCGGTCAAGGAAGGTAAGATGCTAGGACACGTTATATGTCAAGTAGACATTCACATAGACCCATAAAGGATTAAGTCCATAGCTCAACACTCGTTGCCTCACAACAAGAAAACCATGCAGTCACTCTTCGGGCAAATCAATTTCGTGAGGAAATTCACTCCCGATTTCATGGAAACTATCAAACCCTTACAAAAGATGATTCGTAAAGATGTCGAATTTAAGTGGGATGATGAACAAAAGGATGCTTTCAACAACATTAAAATTGCTATATCTCAAGCCCCTATATTACTAAGTTCTGATTTTAATAGAGATTGATTCCTCTATACTTTCGCCTCCGACCAATTGTTAGTTGTGGTATTGACTCAGAAGGACGATGAAAACAATGAGGCCTCGGTGTCGTTCATGAGTAATAACCTCCAAGTAGCCGAACTTAACTATCCTACTATAGATAAACATGCCTATGCGGTATATAAGGCAGTAAAACACTTTAGATATTACATCCTCAAGAACCATACCAAAGTAATCGTACCTCATCCTGTAGTTCAATCCTTGTTCACTCAACAAGAGATGGGAGAAAGAAGAGGGAATTGGATGAAAGTAGTCCAATAATTTGATCTAGATATAAAACCTGTCAAACTAGTTAAAGGGAAAGGGTTGTGAAAACTTGTAGCCGAAGCCCAAGACCAAGTAAATGAAGATTCTGGGTGGGAGAATGAAATGGCATTATGGTATGGAAAAGTTTCATACATTTACCCAGGACAAGAGTCTTGGTACGGGAAGCTAACTTATCTCCTGCACCATGGGACTTGTCTAGAAAATCTCAACCCTAGGGAAAGGAGAGCTCTCAGGTTAAAATATGCACAATATCTCCTCATAAATTCAGTGCTCTTCTGTGTTAATTACGACAGGGTACTATTAATATCTCGAATGTGAAGATGCATACAAAGTTCTTAAGGAACTCCACGATGGCCTTGTCGGTGGACATTTCGTAGGAAATACCACTGGTCATAAGATACTGAGAGCTGGCTATTATTGGCCCACTTTGTTCAAGGACTCTCACACCTACGCCAGAAACTATAAAACTTGTCAAGTAAGCACCGAGAGTGAAAAGAGAGCAACAATTCCACTCCAAAATGTGACGGTTTCTAGGAATTTTGAGCAATGGGGGTTAGATATCATAGGAGAAATCACACCAAGTTCTTCAAAACAACATAAGTACATACTTACTGCCACCGATTATTTCACAAAATGGGTAGAGGCCATCCCCCTGATTCATGTAAATGAGAAGGTGGTGATCCAATTCATAGAACAATAACTAATAACAAGGTTTGGTGTCCCTTCTGTCCTAGTTTTTTATAATGCAAATTATTTTTCTTCCACCCTATTGACAGAGTTTTCTCTAGACAAAGAAATCATAATTAGGTACTCTGCAAATTATTATCCACAGGGAAACAGGGTGGCATAATCAACTAATACGAACCTAGTGAGAATATTGGCATAATCTACTTCATAACGCTTTATGAGATGATAGTGTCACACCCAAGGAAGCTATAGGAAATTCCCCATACTTTCTGGTATATAGACATGAATATATTCTTCCAAACACACTTTATCTTCCATCTCTTCAACTTGCCCAAGATTCCAGAGGAGAGCCTTCATCGGTCATACAACAAAGAATTGACACTCTGTTGATGATAGAAGAAGAAAGGGAAAAGGCTAAGTCAAAATTCATAGACCACCAACAGATAGTGAAAAGATGGTTTGATAAGCATAAGGATAAAGAGAAGAATTTTGAAGTAGGAGACCTACTCTTAAAATGGGACAGAGAAAATGAGCCTAAAGGCAAGCATTCTAAGTTTCAGAATCTATGGCTTGGACCCTTCCAGGTGGCTGAGAATATTGGAATAGGAACTTATTGGTTGCAAAATCTGAGGGGGGAACCTGACACCCTCCCAGTAAATGGCCAATCCCTAAAACAATATTTCCAATAAGAAAATAAATAAATAAATAAATAAATAAAAAATAAATAAATTTGTTTTGTATGCGTGTTTTCATGATCACGAAATGCATTTTTTTTGTTTTATTTTGCTTTTGGACTTCCGTGCGTTTGAATATTATGTTTAGAAAAACAATGGTCGACCTCATGTCATGCGACATAGCGAACTCTGTTACTAACATAACTCACATACAAAAACAAGGGGAACTTGCAATTGTTTCGAGGGATGAAAAAAATTGGAGAAATGTTAGAAGCGTCTTCTTAGTGGTTTTGTAAGACCTTAAGGGAAAAAAGGAAAGCTATAAAGGACTACATGCACCTCAAAGACAGAGCTAGTAAGTTTCACCTTGACCATATCATCTTGCAAAATAACGGATGTCATCCTCTCCCACTCGCTCAAGGCATTCTGTCGAAATAAAATTGACTTTATCAAATGAGTGGACAGTAGGAGAGAGTTTGTAGATAACTCTGTCGGGGCTATGGATTCTCATTGGAAGTGGAGCAAGGTCTGTGATGTCAGGGTGACTTCGCCAGGGCTATGGACGCTCGTTGACAGTGGAGCGACACCGTAGCAAGTGAGTAAAGGTAACTAAAGGATCCATGCCGGTGAATACTTTATTAGGATTTTGTTCAAAAGGGCATGAGTCAGGGTTACAGGAAATGAAGGAGAAATAAAAGTTAAAAACCCCATGAGCAGACCCGGAAGCATCAACCGGAGAATTTGAAATTCAAGGGTAAACAAAACTTTGATTTAAAACTAGTAAGGTTCTCCATAAAATTTCGTATTATCTGAGCATGAAGGAGGAACATAGATCTTTCTTTCGCCCAGTAAGTTGCCATTTGTTGAGAACTCAACACACCCTAAAAAACCTATGTCAATTTTTACTTTTTGGGTACCACTTGATATTTTACACTGTCTAATTCGACTTAAGTATGGAAATGTTTCCTTTGCTTATCATTTTGTTTCTCATTTAAGTCTCTCAAAGTTTGCATGAGCATGAAAAAAACCATAACTTAAAATACTAACATTTAAATTAAATAATCGAAAGTAAAAACTTTTCCACGACGCGCTTAAGAAATTTGGCATCGAAAAGGATTAAGCACGAAATTAAATCACTCGATAGAACCTAGGTAGCCGAGCGTCGATATTCATCGGTGTTGGCATAAGAGAGTTTTCTTTCGTGAAGAGCTTCACCCAGGATATCGTTGATGATCAATCCCTTCAGCATCAATAAAAGGCTAAAGAAGTAAGATCTTACGAAGGAAGAAAAGAAGCGTCGATAGCCGATCCCTGAAACTCTCGGCACCAACAAGTTTTTGAGAAGGTAGGTCTATAAAAAGGGCATGACAGGTTTATCCCCCCTGACCGCCGACCCCGATGATTTTCGGCATCGACAGTCCGAGGTTTATTTTGACACACACATCTTGTTGAAAACCCTGACTCTTATTGAGATACATGATCAAACCATCTGCCCCCACCTATCACGTGTCATTGCCAAAGTGGTTAAACATATGATCGATTTTTCCCTTGAGTCGTTAGTAGTTTCCGAGGCTCGAGTCGCACCCTAAGTCAGTTTTTTCACATCAGTTTCATACGACGAAATAAATCAGCGTCATAAGTTCTAAACATGAGGATTCCAATGAAACATTCACCACGCATCGCCGATCCCCAAACTTCCCACTCAGAAAGCGACATGATGGGACATTTTAACGCTAGATACGATGCATTTAAAGGGATAATTAATTCCAAAATCTCGCATTAGTTGCTAATTTGTGAGCGAATCAAAAGGACCATTTGAACCTGTCGATACAATAGATCACCCTCTATGCCTCCACCGTCAATCCACGATGAATTAAATTGTAGAGATTTAGTGGTATATCTGTTTGAATTTCACTCATCACCTAGATTAATTGGTTGATACGACTGGTAAGATCTTTCCCATCAAATTCTTTTGAGCCATTGTAAATAAGATTATTCTGTGCACAAAGAATTTTAGTTCAGACAGAGTAGTGAGGTGAGCAATTCGGAAGAAGTCTCCAAGATCCCGTGAGTATTAAACAACAGAGTTTAACAAGCGTTATAGGTATGTACTAGTCTGGATTTTGCTGTGTTTTCACCTCACATATACATTATAATCCAATATTGCTTTGTATGTCAGCCCTAAAGGATTGTTTCATTTGCAGGAACAATGCCTCTAAGAAAACCAACCACCAGGAAATATCCAAGAGCACCGAAGATAAAAGAACTAGATGTGGGAGAAAGTTATTCCCCAGTGGCCATAAAACAATTGGAATTCGCTCCAAAGCCAGTG
Organism: Picea mariana; assembly: GCA_032191745.1. Classification (NCBI taxonomy): domain Eukaryota; kingdom Viridiplantae; phylum Streptophyta; class Pinopsida; order Pinales; family Pinaceae; genus Picea; species Picea mariana. The sequence continues at coordinate 92,962 of JASDQU010102714.1, forward strand.
CTTGTCATCAAGACATCCACCAAGAAGGTTTTCATTTATCCCTCGGATTTCAGAGACATAGAGGCAAGCATAGGGACCGAGACAATACTCCCACATTGGGGAGAAATTTTCCAGAAGATCAAGCGGGAACAATTCCCTGAATATGCCCTACAAAACGATCCTGATATAAGAAAACTCGACGATGAAGTCCTCCCGAATGTCCGAAGGGAATATATGCACATGGTAGTGAGAAGAAATCTAGTATTCCCCTGCATAGAACTCCTGAAGTGGCTTATCGATCACACTGACACACAAAGATGTTTGATTAATGACGACGATGGCGAGTGTGTTGGGGTTTTCCTTCCAGTGGAGGTTCAGAATTACTACAATCTCAGAGAGCCAAAGAAGCAACTGAACACTAATTTTTTTATAATATTCTATGAGAAACATAACACCAACAAGGTGATGGCTTTGTGGTGGAGAGAGGATAAAAATTTCACCAATTAGACCTCTGGTTGGTACCCGACAACCAACTTAAGGGAGCTGTATATCTATCTAATTGTCCTCCTCTGCCGGTTGCATGGGGAGAAATATTGCTCCAAGTTTTCAGAGCCTTGGATGCCTCTAGTGTATACTATAGCCATTTCCATAATATGTTTTAACTGGGGTGCCATCATCTCCAAAAAACTGAGCACTTGCATACGACAAGCTCAGATGCTGAAAGAGGGAGAAACCCCATCCTTCTACATGGCTTCTTATTTATTGGGCGTTATCTGTGTCAGAAATTCCTTTTCTAGAATGAACCTGAGCTGGCACGCCTTAGAACTCTCGATCCATGTATATTTTAGCATCACATGGGAGAACAGGACTAGAAATCCTACTCTCTCATATGCGATAAATTTATCGCACGTATTCATTTTTTGTTGTTCAGGAACGAGTGCCCAAGGCTGTCGGATGCGGCCAAAATGATTATATCAAAAGTTGGCCATTGGTACCTAGATGAGTGCGATACCTACATCAGGGTTTTTGGAGCCACCAGAGCACCACACCTATTACCTGTGTATGTCCCCGATTGACTAGTAGTAGGGGAAATCTGTTATCATACCATCCTGCAAGGTTACAATGCTACTCTGGTAAAATATAAGAAGTGGGAATTCATACCTTATGGATTTCATATAGGTTTCTACATGGTAAAAGACAATGCACAAGACAAACAAGAAGGGTTAAGCCAATTGGAGGTCTGATTCCAGACTGTTCATTTTCGCAAGCACGACCCAAAGGGTCTGGTCTTGAAGCACGCATCACAAGTATCATCCTACTAGCCATATGCCCATGATAGGTTTGAAGATTAGATCTTCACTGAAAATGCTCAAAACTGGGATGAGGTGATAGCGAGGATGGCTGATACTAAGGAAGTTAGGTTCAAGGCCATGAGTTGGGATGGGCAAGAGAAAATCCTAGAAAAATTGGCTCAAGAGGCCCTCAGGGTTAGAGAAGAAAGGATAGCATCTGAAGCAGTCGAAGCCCTCTTGATAGCCTAAGTGCAAGGTAGAGATATCCATTTGGTACAAGATGCATGGGAAAGGGGATTTCTCATGTTGGAAAGGGCACAGTGGGTGCTTGATCAACTACAAGATGACCCATACCTATTAGAAACGACAGGATCACCTGCTTATAACCCAGAGAGAATCCAGGTGGGTACAAGCGGCCCCAAATTTATAGATGTTGATGAAATTGCTAGGTTGGATGACCTTGAATTCACAATGCCACCAACTGGATCACCCATAGGTGTGGCGACTCAGCCAGAAACGGTTCAGGTATCAGTGGAAACAAATGCACCAAACCCCTTGAATGGGTTTGTAAATATATATGATGATGATGAGAGCCCGAAGGTATCTCTCAGGATCCCTGTGCATATCGAGGAAGAAAAGGGACCTAAGAATACATATTCTCCTATCCTTGAGGTCCAAATCAAGGAGGTCCCACCAAAATAAAAGGAATTTGAGAGTGTCTTAGACACTAAAGCGCCTGATAAGCCGGAGACTCAAGCAGACAGTTTGGAAGACCAACCAGGGTCGGACGATCCTAAGACCAGAGCACCGCAGCAGGAGATCGACGTTTCAACAATCAATGAACAAGTAAGTGTTAAGTATATTCCTGAAGCCTCTATTTCAATCGATGCTCAAAACCTCAACAAGTTCTAGACAAAAGCCGGGCCTTCAGAGCATAACGAGGAATTTCAAGAACTCGATATTGAATGAATATACACCACCAGAAGTCTAAGGAATACACTCACATGGGGGGATTAGCAGATTCCCGAACCAATGGACGAAGTAGCCAACATATACACAATCGCATATGATCAATAAAGGAAGGCCATCGTCCAAATAACCACAAAGAAGAGGAGGATCACGTTAGAACTCTCCATCCTCATCACTACAGAGGAAAATTTGATAAACATAGAAAATTCTAGAACATCTGATCTCATTGGCTTGGGGATGGTGATTTTAGATGCCACCTTGTACAGAGATAAACAGGATGAAAAGGAGTTAGTTTCCACCCTAAAGGAACTAGAACATTTGCGCCACCTGGCTAAGTACTATCGGGACACCACTTAGGCTACGTGTACTTGAGAAGAAAGTTCAAAGAAGCTTACAACAAGTTCACAAACGAGCGACACCTTTTCACTGCAAAGATAGTTGAGATCCAAGAAGATACTCTCATGGCACTCGCGACGTGAAAGGATATGGAGAGATGGTATGAAAAGGCATTGCAAGACGCATAGAGAATCAACTACATTGGTGCATTCCAACAGGGTCGAGATAAAGAAGAAGATGATATCCGGGTGTTGAGAAAAAGCAATCTTGATTGCATAAGAGGATCAACAGAGTATTGGGATAAAATGTCTTGGGAACCACACTGGTATATTCAAGAGCAGTGGACCAAATGCGAGAAACATTGGGGTAAAATCAACAAGGCAATGAAGGATATCATACTGACCAAGTTCAGTACACCCGACGACTTCATCAACTTGCGCGAAATAGTCGAATCACACACCAAGCAAGATTCGTTATGGGCCGAAGAGCTAGTGAAGGTGACTGACATAGTGCTAGGACATGTGCAACAATTTATGGAACACTCGATCAGAGCTCGGTCTGTGCTAAAGTAGTTAAACACCAGCCTAGTGAAGTACCAGGCACATATGGTGAAGATTAGAGAAATTTACGCGGCCCTGATGGAACAACACAAATTTACATACGCACACACCTGCGAAGAGATATTCATTAGTTGGTCGGAGTATGAGAAAATTCACCCTTTCAAAGCAATATCTTGAGATGATTGTTGGAAAACTATTAGGAGAGAACACCACAAGGTGAGTTTTGTTTTGTTTAATTGCACTTTAGCCATCATTTTAAGTTAATTTTATGTTATAAATAAGAGCATCAAATGATTAGTCAAAGGTCGATGGTTGTTGCAAGAAACTCTCTCTTTTGGTTTGTTAAGAACTATTTCTGAGATACCTTTAATAGAGAAGTCCTTCTGGACCAGAGAAAAAGTTATATTTTCATCAAATGCATGTGTGATTGGACGTGGAGAAGAACTATTTCCTATCTCATTTCATGAATGGATGTTGTAATGAGTAAGAGATATTGAATCTATTGTTAAGTTATCTGATGCAATTTCTTACAGTTCTTTTCTCTAATGATGAAGATGAATCATTGTGTTATTGTGTGATGAATGAGTATAGTAGGTGAATTATTTTTCTTGCCATTATCTTATCGCATGCGTGTTTTCTTTCTGATAATTAGTATCTCAAACAGTAATTGGATGCTCACATGGTTAATGTATTAGTACTAGGCCTATGGTATAAAATTGTCGTCTGCATGCTTGAGTAGCAGGTTATCCCAAGCTCATCCTCTTCCCTAGTAGTTTTACTTAATCCTGTTTGTTTCCAAGTTGGTTTATACCGGCTTACATATCATATCGGTCCCACCTAAGAGAAAATACAAAAGAGAAAGTACAGACTGAAGGAGAAGCCTTCACAAGAAAATGTAAAATCCCATCGATTAATTGGTCAGATTGCAAAGATCTGGAGAACCATTCCACTATTAAACGTTGCAGATTCTAATTGGGCCTTGGTGGTGGGTTTTGTTCCTACTGTTGAATTAAAGGGATCTAGGACCAATCAACATAGGCAGGGTGGATTTGATTTTATGTTTTGTATGTGGCCAATCTCCTCATCCTCTTCATCATCTGAGATCACCTCAATGTAATGAACCTTTTCTTTTCCTGTGCATTTGTGTCATGGTTCCCAAGGTTATTTGCAAGTGAAGTAAAGTTGCTTCCTCCTCAACTCTCTCCTGGTAGCCTCATCCATCCTTCCCCTACCTCTATCCATTTCCATTGGATCCTTGCCCCCCTAATTTATTGGGTGTCTTGGAGTAAATTTGGTTTTTGTTGCAAATCCCAATCAAATCTCTAGTCCTCCATATGGCCTCCTGTAGGTTGGAAGGCTTAAAATCATTGACCCAACCATGTAGGTGTTCCATCAACCCCTTAATAAAGAGCATTGATAATATAGCCTAATACACATCTAGCACCATTATGACCACCCTCTAAAACTCTTCTATATAGACCTCCGGTGACCCAGTTTGTTTGAGTTGTGTGAGTTCCCTAAAATGTAACTTCGATCTCCTTGATCAAAACTGTTAATAAGTATCTCAGTGAACTCTGTGTAAGAAATGGTTTGATTATGACCCAAGTTAGTCATACCATGATACCGCTAGTAATGATATTTTCATTCCAAGTAAATGGTGGAAAACTTGATGGCATCTAACTCCCTCATGGGATTAAGCTGCAAATAGGTATCTAACTTCTACACCCAAGATTGCGCAGTGATCTTGAAAGATCCATCAAAGTATGGAATCTCCATCTTTCCTGCCCTGTGCTCTAGCTCATTATTGTCCATGTGATAGTTATTTGGTCTACCCCTAAACTTGATACCACAATATTGATCCAAGGTAACCTCTCTCCTGAATCCTGCACTCAATGTTGCATACTCCCTGGCATACTCCTCAAAGTTATCTTCTATCGCATTGAAGTGGTTAGCCATCCAAAAATTGTTAGAAAAATAGGACCACAGAGCAATAAAATAAAACAAATGTGGAAACAAAACACAAAAGATACACAATACAATAGAGACACAGATTTATGTGGTTCACCCAGTGTGGGCTACGTCCACCAGAGAAATTTCCAGGTCCTTCCTTTATTATTATCCAGCAAATGAAGGGATACAACCTACAACAAAACCCGTTGTAACTTCCTCTTCTTTCTCTCACAGTCTCCTCTCTCAGAATACAATACTCGCCATAATCCATAGCCACAATAAATTTCCCTCATAAAAGAGGGTTGCCTTCTAGGGAAAAAACCCTAACATAATTTCTACTATTAGATTTGCGACCTTATAATGAACGGTCCAGATTTACATTGAAATTACAATATACATTTACAAGGCAATTTTTTCTTCGGGGGCCCGCTTGCCCCCAGACCCCCCAGCTGGGGGAATATCCCCCTCGGACCCCGCAGAGGGGGTACCCCCTCTGCACTTCCCCACATGGAAGAGTGTACATACTTCTAGGGTATAAATACTTCATGGGGTATAAACACGACTAGAAGTAAAAGACCTTTGAATCAGGAAGATAATCAGGCTCCACAACCAACAAAAATGTAGGCATATAGGGTCTAGGGGTGGCTCTACTATGTGTTGGAACCCTAGAAGGTCCCCCTCCAAAGAGTTTTCCCTCTGTATGGTAGTGAGGATCCTGCTCATGATGATTTCTAGTCCCCCCTTGAAAACCATTGGATTCCCTGTTCATATTATTATTTGGGCCATCCCCACCATGGTTCATCTGCATAAGGAGAAGAGAAATATTCTCCTAGCTAGCATTCACTCTCTCCAGGGTCTCTCTCATCTCAATCTGTCCCCTTCGCATAGTCTTCTGAGTATCCTGTAGATGGTGTTGAAGGGTGTACTATGTGTTGTCTATGGAGCTCTTCAAATCCTTAGCTATGCCTGCTAAAATTTGTGGCTCACTGTCATCACCTGATCCTTCCATTCCTGCCTCTGGTTCACCTATTTGTCTCTTACGCCTTCCCATATAGATACCACTAAAATTCTACATGCAGTAATCCCCACAAGCTGGGAGAATTTAACACTCTAATAACACTGTAATGTTCCCAAGCTGATTTTTCCCAGAACCAAGGGTTGTTTTGACTTTTTGTTTAGTGTTTTAGTGTATTATGCATGTTTACTTCATCATAGTTTCACATGAAGGTTTTTATTTGAAGATTATAGCATAGAGATATATAACATAACATATAACACAAGAAAATGACAAGATACAAGAAATGGGTATCAAGAAAGAGCCAACAACTTTAGATCTGACCTTTATTTAGATAATATGATGATCCTGATACAATAGATATGCATATCTAGATAGATACAAGAAGAATAATCAATATGGAATGATATCTACTCCAACAAGCTCAAAGACTGAAGAGAATAACCTCTAAAGGCACCAAAAACCCTTGAAGAAAAGGACAAGATCAATTTCTTTCCCTTCAAGAGATGGACCTGATCTCCCTGGTTAAGTTGCACACTTCATGTTGGATGTAGCTCACCAATATTTTTACCTCCCTCCTTAAGACCTCCAAACCCTACCAAGATCACTAGAATAATAGATCTGGGGAAGACAAACCCCTTGGTTGAGTATCTGGCTGATTGAGGGTGTTTTGATTCCTCAAATGGATGGATCCCCTTTCTGTAGTGCTCCCTCCTCCTCTCAAACTCATGCCAAGCTCCCAATAAAATATCTGACAAAGAAACCTCCTCCACAATAGGTTAGAAAAGGCACCCTAGGCCCCACAATGAAATCCAAATAGGTTTTGGGCTCCAAAACCTCCTCTTCTCTCCATATCGAATGGATCTTCTTCAACAAGTGCACCCTCTTGTTGAAAAACCCTCACTGGTGTGCATTATCCTCCTCCTTCCCTGTAGAACCAACCTATAGATTAATATAATGGTGAGGGAGGTATCTTCCACCTCCGTGACCAATCTTGGACCAAGAAAGGTGGAATCTTTCACCACTAAGCTGATCTGTAGGGTTTTTTCTCCCAAAACTCTCAAAACATCCTTAGCTCAAGAGCTCAATATGAAAAAGTGAAAATGACATGAATGCTCAGTGAGGCTCCCTTATTTTTCTTTTATACCCATGTTCTAATTCTCATTTGAGTTAGTTGATCACTCTCTAAGTTTAACTCCTTAGTTTTCTCCATGTGGTCTTTTCCCACTTACTTTACCTTTTTCCCCAAAGTCACTTTTAAATTATAACATTGTGCTAAATTGAATACTTTGGAATCTCTTATCCCCCATATCTCATGAGACTATAATCTAGTGGGGAAATATAGTCTAATAAGTCTCTATAATACTCTCATCAAGAGGTGGGAGACATTACATAAACCCAAAAGCTAACACACCCTCTTTACAAGGAAATCATTTGCAGTGACACCTATCAATTCTCTCTACAATTCCACCAAACCTACTACCTACAATTATGTACCTAATGTAGTCCCAAAATCAACCACCGTTGCTCATAAATAATATATCACCAATTATATCACATTATCTTAGTCCTCGAAAAGATAATGATCACCTTTGAATATGAAGGAACATAGCCTTGGAGAAAAATCAACTTTCCAAACTCCATCATCCTCCAAGTCAACATCATGAGCCAAAATCAATGGAAACCACATTATGAGTTGTTTAAGACATATTATAAAGACAATCATATATCCATACAAGAAAAGGATAAGTGGGTCATGTTATCCCTAAATCCTTGGGATAACTAAGGAGATGATGTCTTGAAGCCCTTAGGTTTCAAACATGGAGTACCGAGAGACAACTTGACCAACAATGTCCACTTTCACAGACAGAGACCCACATCACCACCACATATCTAGGTTCATCAGGATGGTATCCACCACATTATCTGGCCTCCATAATACATTGGGTATTTCTCCATGAGGTACAAGCCAAGTATTATGGTGAGTGTCATTTCAATATTTGAGGCATTTGAGTTTGTTTCATCTATTACTGCTTTTGATTATGTAACATTTTCTTGGACATTATGCTCGTTTCCCTATTTTACTTTGGTGGTTGACATTGCGCCCTAGTAAGTGGGTCACCCTTAGGGATATGTTTTCTACCGGGAGGTCCTCTTGAAGAGTCATGATGCAATTCTCGACCATACTTGTCACTTTCCACACTAAATCCTCTCATCTCCTTACCTTTTTGGATTTTTGAGTGTACTGACCCAAGAAGGGGTTATCCCTCATTTCATGGAAAGAAGGGGCTAAAGGCCTAGAGGCTTGTAGCTGGAAAAAGATAAAAGCAAATAATTAACCTTCTATATTCTTACCTAGGGATCCCGAGGACAATGAAATGTCTCTCGTAAGAAACTAATGGGACCTGTGAAAAATAACTAATAACAAATGTCGACCAAGGTGGAGCATGTGTGGGCACTGTTTTTAATGCTTAGGTAGAAGCCCCACACATGTGTTCAACTTGGGGAAGCACGATGTGACCAGGGTAGAGTTGAGGTGGGAACAATTTTTCATGCTTAGATATAAGCCCTACCTTGGATTCAACCCATAAACATCTTAAAATAATAAAAGGCAATAAATTGGTTTGGAAAAAGGTTGCATTGAAAATGAAGGTGCAACACACCCTCTACAAATGTACCCATAAATGAGATGCTATATCCCCTTGTATGTCATGAACCCCATGCCAAAAATTCTTCCCCCCATCCATGAAACCTCATCCACATGACTTAGAAGTAACTGCCCTCGACAAACACCCCTAAACTTTAGGTACGATTCACCCAATAGGTCGTTTTGTCAACCCTCCCATACCTAAACTTGGAAAATTACATAGGGTATTTGAGAACTTTCTTATTTTGATGAGGTGGTTTGGATGTACATTCTTAGATGTCTCTTTTATTGATTTTATTTACTCATCATGATGCATTTTAATTGATATCCTTGGAGGGCATATCCATTTATCTTTGCAGGACCTTGCAGGTGGACAATTTTGGAAGAACAAGCCTAGCTTGGGCTTCCATGGGGTTTGAAGTCCACAGGTTGGATTCCAAGGGCCCACACTTTAGATTATGATGACATGCCTTTGGAGGCCTAGAGGATACCTTGGAAGATCTTTCCTAGCCCCTACATGCTAAACAACTTTCTTCAAAGGGGAAAAATGTCACCTTTTGGGGGATTGACATCATCTAGGGCTAGGTTGTCGTGGTGATGATGGACACTTGGAACATTTTGAATGAAGAGGCCCATGTATTGTGGAAGAAAGGATTTGTTTGAAGAATATTGGACTTTGGGGGCCTAACTTTTCCTTCTCCAACTCAACGACTTGACCAAAAGTGCCAAAAGTTTCCTAAATGAAGGGTGATGCCATGTTTTTAAGGTTTCTTTTATGTGAAAAGTATGAATTAAATAATATTAATTTTGTAAAGGGGAAAGATTAGGGTTTTTGACCCCTTATATTATGTTTTACCCTAACTTTTCTGGAAAAAATATGTTTAGACGATTTGTATAAATATAGATCATCTCTATTTTTTTCATCATAGCTCTCCCATTGTGAGAAGACTAGTGGTTGAAATTTGCGCCCTCTTGGGAAGTTTTGGTATCTCTCTCTCTCTTGAAAATGAATGTTGGTGATATGTCTTTGTGAATTCTTGATCTAGGGTGGTGCAGACCTCTTGGAGGATTCTTTACTTGCTCTTGAATGGTACATTCTTGGTGAACTAGGGTTTGATCTCTCCCTCTCTTGGAATTGGTAAGAAAAATCTGCATTTGTTAGTTATTTCTTTCTTGTTATTGGTTATTGTTGGTTGAAACACTATGAGGAGTATGTTGCATACACCCTCCATTAAGATTAATCTCATTTTCTAAGTTTATAAGTCATTTTGGGCAAGGGTTGCTAGGAGAAGAAGACGTGTGTACACTCTCTTAGATTTACCCTAGTTTGATTAGAACGCCCTAGGGAGTAAGAGGATTTACACCCCTAGGGATCTTGTTGATGTAACTTATGTTTTAAAGACGCCATTCACCCTATTTTAAAGGCACTAATATGAAATTTTGCACTGGAGAAATAAATTATTTTCATTGGTAAACTTATTTTGGTGAGGTATCAATCTTGTTAAAGTTGGAATGTTTTGTGGATGCCTTGAGGTTTCTAAACCCTCTAGGGTGTATTATTTCTATTGATTTTCTTGAAGCTATAACAAATTCAAAGATACAACCATTAGGGGTGAAAAAAATCGTCTACTTTTCTTGACTTTAACTTGCAATTTGACCACAAAAATTTGCTAGTAAGCCATTATTATTATTCTATTGCTAATTGGTGAACTTTTGGTTGAATCACTTGCTTGTTTTCATGGTTAAAATTTGATGCTGTATAAAATCACTGATACAACCACTTGGATGTTATAAATATACTCTGAAAAATTATCATAAAAACCATATAATACCACTAAAAGTTGTGATAGAGTGTTGAGAACTTATCTACATGTTTTATGCTTCATAACTCAACTGATATTTGATACTTTAAGTGGTTTAATATGCAGTAGTTACTTTATTTCATCACTGATATACATCTTTTTTTAATTTTGCAATTAGGGAAAACAAGCTTAACTTGCTTGTCCACTTGACATATATCTCGTACAATTGATTTTTCTTGTGTCTCAAGAAGGTATTATCATCATCCACATGTGCTTGAAATTCTTGGAAACCATTGAATACTATCGAGACTCGTTTCCAACTCTGCTTCCATATAGTGACTTTACCTATAGGGGAATTCATCTCATTATCTCACTTTTTGTGTCATTTCTCCCTAGGGTCACCCGATATTCCCCCCTTGAGGTGATCACTTCATCTCTAAAGTGACGAGAATACCTATCTAAGGTGACAATGGGTAGGTGTTCTCTTAGTTGTCACCATATTGTGGTTTGGGTCAGGATTTTACCAACCTAATACTTGTGCTATATCATTTTGGTGTTGTTACTGGGGAGGATTTTGAATCCTCTTTCAAACCCTAACGACACTTTGGCAAGCTATCTCAAATCCTTTCCCTATATTTCTTGGTGACTCCACATGAAGGATGTTCCCCTTCCACCTTTGATGAGCTCTACTTGAAGCTCATCTAGCGAATCCACCTTCCTAGAACCTGTCTTCCCTTAAGACTTGTCCCCTAGGGAGATTCAAACCTTCTAAGGTTTACCGAAGAAGGCCTCCCCTCAAGTCTCCCATTATCAAAAACATTTTCCACTGTACCATTCCCCTTGCTACAATGTGTCACCCTTTGGAAAAGAACGTTTATAAACCCTTGAACATGGCCACCATCCCTGGATACCCCAACATAATGCCGAAAGAGTGTCACAAATGGTAGCCAAAGTTTCCAGGAAATAATTTCACCATTGTGTATGATCATCTATACACCATAGGATGAGACATGGAAAATGAATAAGTGGAACATGAAGATGTAGCAATGAGGATACTAGCCTCATCCTTATCCTTGACCAAATATGCTCATAGATGGTTCATAGGGATACCTAACAATCACATAGCATCTTATGAGGATTTTTCCAAGTTATTAAAGAATAGATGGACAATGAAGAAAGACAATGGGATTCTTGTAGCTCAATTCAATCAAATAAAGAAAAAGGAGAATGAGACAGTGAGTGAATTTGACAAATTTTTCAGTCAAATACCAACAGACTTGCACCCTACATATGTAGCTATTCGTCTCCTCTATATGAATGCATTCGATGGGAAATTATGTTTCATTCTTAAGGACACAAATCCTACCACCCTGGAACAAGCCAAAGAGTATAGTGAAGAAATTGAAAAAAATATCCTTGACTCAAAGGTTGATCCTTTTCAGTATCCTTGTGTCAGAATAAAATACTAAGACTTCTAGTAGTAGTGCTCCTGATCCAATTTCCCTCTTGACTCAGAAGATAGATTAGATGAGTACTCAGTTTTTCCAAGCACATAATAAAATGATGGGACGATTAATCAATGTGGAGATAAATAAATCTTTTCCTAGACCTCATTATGCTAGGCAACAAAGAGATTCCACAGGTTTGAAACCAAGGCCTCAACACGAGGCAAAGGACCCTGATACTTTGAAACCAGTTGGAATTGTTGACACAAAACATACATCATGGTTTTCTCCGTGTTAAGAACATCACTGAGAGGATGAGTGTCCCTGACAAGATGAATATTCTCCCGATAGTATGAACTTCATGGATATGATCTGTAACTTACAAGAGGAAGAAGTCACATAGGAACATATTGACGAAGCCAAAATATAGGGGGAAAGAGAGGGGACACTATGGGATTTAAATAATTTGACAAACAATCAGAGAAAGAAACTAAGGAAGAGGGAATATTTTACATACACCATAAGAAATAAATATTCAACCCCTCCATCACAACCTACCAATCCTCCTTCATCTATAGAGAAAGTGGTCTTGTTATCCCCATTTTGTGGGATAACTAAGGATATCATGTCTTGAGGCCCCTAGGTTGCAGATATGGAGTGCCGAGAGACTACATGACCAACAATGTCCCCCTGCACATACAAAATCCCACTCTGTCACCACATTTGATCCATTGTCAGTGCATCCACCACACCAACTAGCTTTTGGAAGTCATATGGGTCTTTCTCCATGCAGTACAAGTAAGGTATTGTGGCAGGTAATCACCCTAATATTTAAGGCATTTAAGCATGTTGTTTTTAAGCTACTTTGGATTATATAACGCCTGCTTGGACATTATGCTTTTGACCTTGTTTCACCTTGGTGAGTTTCATAGATTTCCTAGTAAGTGGTAAACCTTTGGGAAAGGTTTGTGACTAGGGGTCCCTTAAGGTGTTATTGTACCATTCCTGACCATACTTACCACTTTCCACTCATTACGCTCCCATCATATGGCCCTCTTCTAGGCCCTTTGAATTTAGTGACCCAAGAAGGGCATGTACCTTATTTCATGGGAAGAAGGGGTTGAAGGCCCAGAGGGATTGTTGTTGGATAAAAATATAAAATCCTAGATATTAACCTTCCAGATGCTTCACCAAGGGATCCTTGAGAAATCAATGAAAAACTTCTCTCTAAGAAAAGGGGGACCTACAAGAATAAATGATAATGATCGCTTAAGGGGTTAGTTAGAGGATAGAAGGTTTCATAACAAGCCGACATATCATGATCATGGATATTTAGCGGTATGAAATTACCATCATCTGGTCACCAATCCAGGGTAGTGGATCTCAGTTACAAAACTAAGAGAAAGGGGGTCTCATCATGAGGCAACCTTCTCATTCCCGCAAGGTATTTGTGAGGGACATTGTCATTATCTAGATACCATGCCAAGATTGTGGCCTTCAACTCACTCCTTGAAACATGAAAGAAACAAATAATTACAAGAAGATGGGCTTGGAAAAATGCATTGCAAACGAAGGTGCCACACACCATCTACAAAGGCACCCATGAATGAGATAATACAAACCCTTGTATGTCATGAAACTCAATGAACTATGAAGTCTAAATCCCTTCCACCTCATTATCCATTTCAAGACCTTGAAAAGTCATCCTTGGGAGCATACCCTACTTGAGGGTTTTGGTTTACCTAATAGGACTCCTATGACACCCCTCCCATACTTAAACTTGGTCAATTGTATAGGTTTTTGAGCATTTGTTTAATTTTGATGAGGTAGTTTTGATGCACATTTTTAGGTGTCTTGATTATTAGATGTGGTTTTCACTTGTCATGATATCTTTGACTTGAGATATTTGGAGGGCATAACCTTTTGTTTTGTAGGACCTTTCTTGGTGGCTAGTTTTGGAAGAACAAGCCTAGCTTGGGCATCCATGGGGAAAGAATCCCACCAGATGGATTCCTAGGGCCCACATGCTGGATCATGATGAATTTCCTTTGGAGGCCTAGAAGACAACGTGGAAGACATGAACTATCCCTCACATGCCAAACGTTTTTCCTAGGAGAGGAAAACATCACTTATGGAGGTTTGATGTCAACTAAAGGGCTAGGGTTTGGTGGTGAAGGTGTTTTTCAATGACATGTGGCACGTTTTGAATGTAGGAGACTTGAAGGCCATCAATAAAGGACTTGAATGAGTGAAAAGTGTCCTTTGGAGGCCTAGCCATGCATCTACTACCCCAAAGACTTCTTCAAAGTGCCAAAACGTCTCCTAAAGGGGTGACATCACCTTGTTCAAGGGTTTCTTTTGTGTAAAAGTGATTTTTAAGATGAATTTTTTAATACTATTTTGATGCAAGGGGTAATATAAGGGTTGTTGACCCCTTATATTATGTTTTACCCTTGTTAAGTGGAAAATCTATGTGATAGACATTTTTTATAAATAAATATCATGAAATCTCATTTTGAATCATAACTCTCCCATTGTGAAGAGCTAAGGATTGAAATTTTCACTACCTTCAAGATTTTTGATCTCTTGTGTTATGGTATGGTGATCTCTTTGGTTATGGAATACATGATGATGATGTTCTCGCTCTTGGAGGTATTTTCTAGCTATTATGGTGGTTTATCTTGGCATTTTATGGTTTATCTTGTTGCTATTTGAATTGGTAAGGAATTTTACTTGTTGCTATAATTTGTAATTCAAGATCAAGGTTGATATTTTCTAAGGCTAGGTAGGAAGTATAAGTGAATACACCCCTACTTTAACTCCACTATAAATTTAAGCATAGAATTATGGTTTGCAAGGGTTTTCTAAGGAAGTGTAAGGACATACACCCCTTAGTTTAAACCCTATCTAAGTTACTTGCCTTGGGGAATAAGAGGGTTTATACCCCCAAGGAGGAATTATCTCTAGATCTTTAATTTTTGACCCCATTAACCCATTAATAAAAGGCACTAGTCATTTCATTGGAGAAATAAAACATTAAATTGGTAAATGTGAAAAGTTGAAGTCTTGAAGTTCTCTCACTTGGTTATTGTTCCTTGAGCCTTAGGCTATCTTTCCTCATTAAGGTGTCCCATTTCACCCACTAAAACTTGATGTTGTAACAAAACTAACTTACAACCATTAGGGTTGCAGATGTCTAACCCTCTAACCCTAGATAAATCCTAAACTAACCCTAGAAATCAACTATAACTTCTCTGTAACAAACTACTAATCCTAGTGCACCTTTTGGGCTAACTTAGTGGTGTTTTCATTGGTTAAATTTTATGTTATAAGGCTTGGTTTTCTACATCCATAAGGCTGATAAATATCACTACAATAAAAATTTTGTTGTAGCCTTGCTTTTATGCTAAAGTCTTGCTCTTTCATTCCTTAGATGAACTAGTCTTTACTAGCTTGTCTCTTGCTTATTCAACGAGACTTTTAAAGCTTATTTTGCAGCTCTTATTATATTTTACACGCTGATATATATCAATTTTTTTTTTCAATTAGGGACAGAAATATTAAGTTTATTTTCCACATAACATATTGCATCGTATACTTGGTTTTCCTTGTGTCTCAGGCATGTATTCTCTCTTGGCAGGTCACTCAAAGCATTGGAAACCTTAAGCAACCATCAAGACTCATTTCCAAGTTCCCTTTTCCACCTAGAAGCTTGAAATTTAGGGGCATCCATTCATACATTTCATTTTCCATCTCTATCCCCCCTAGGGTCATCGAGATTCCCCCCTTGAGGTGATGAACTCACCTCTAAATTGAAGGGAACACCTACCTAAGATGACAGTGGGTAGGTGCTCTCTAAGTTGTCACCATTTTGGTGGTTGTGTCGGTATTTTACCAACCTACAACTTATGCGATAACAGGTCCCACCACTTCCAACTCCCATACATGTGTTGCTTCCCAAGCCAACTCCAAAATAATATGAGATCCAATTGAACATAGACATTGCAACCATGTTTGGGAATTTAAATATGATGGTTCCTGTAAGATAAATGTGCAAAATCCCTTCTTTGAGGAGGGAAATATTGAAGTTATTATAGGTGACAAATGAGAAGGAGGACCCTCCAATCATTTTGAACACAATTTATCTTTATCGACAAATAGAAAACAACTCTCCTTTCTATCTTTCTTTAGGAATGAATGTTCTTTGCTTGAACAACTGTATGCTAGATTTCAGGGCCTCAAAAAATGCCATGTCATTGAAGGCAGTATAAGGACATCAATTACTACTATGTCATAAGGTTTTCTAAGGAAGTATAAGGACATAAACCCCTTAGTTTAAACCTTAGCTAAGTTACTTGCCTTGGGGAATAAGAGGGTTTATACCCCAAAGAGGAATTATCTCTAGCTCTTTAATTTTTGACCCCATTAACCCATTAATAAAAGGCACTAGTCATTTCATTGGAGAAATAAAACATTACATTGGTAAATGTGAAAAGTTGAAGTCTTGAAGTTCTCTCACTTGGTTATTGTTCCTTGAGCCTTAGGATATCTTTCCTCATTAAGATGTCCCATTTCACCCATTAAAAATTGATGTTGTAACAAAACTAACTTACAACCATTAGGGTTGCAGATGTCTAACCCTCTAACCCTAGATAAATCCTAAACTAACCCTAGAAATCAACTATAACTTCTCCGTAACAAACTACTAACCCTAGTGCACCTTTTGGGATAACTTAGTGGTGTTTTCATTGGTAAAATTTTATGTTATAAGGATTGGTTTTCTACAACCTGCCCATACAAAAATGTGTGTGGCTTTGATTCCAAGAGGGTCAAGGTTTACAGACTATGTGAGAACGTTGAGGTCTTCTTGATTGATTTTCTATATAGCAACCTCCTTATGAACATAGTAGTAATTGATGTCCCAGATGCTTGGGGGATTCTCTTATCGAGGAGTTGGTCTGCTACTCTTGGAGGTTTCCTTAGCATTGATCTCACCCATGCACACATTCCCATGGGAGATGGAACCTTTGAGATATTATATATTTGAGAGTGAGTCGACAAGCATGTGATGGATCCCAATAGTTTTGATTAAACAAGTGAGGATGAGTATGATGAGGTTTCAGATACCAGTGAGTATGATCCATGAGACTTACCTTTCATGCAGGAGGACTGCATAAACATGCTACTCCCAAGGAAAGATGAATAGAAAGAAAATCTTGCAAATTTACAAGGGAAAGAGCGAGGGTCCATCTAAATATTGAAGAAAGAAGATAATAAGGAAAAATAATGTGAAGAATCCATAAAAAATGTAGTCAACACATGACCTCCTTCTTATCCTTATATTGAGAATATCCCTTACATAAACTATAGTGAAGGAAGTATTGCATTCATGTGGGACAAGAAGAAGGGAAAGCCTAAATATGACCATAAGGATGACAAATAGTGGCTTGGACCTTACATCATGAAAATAAGTCTGATAAAGAGAAGTACTATTTGACAACTTTGAACAGGAGAAAGATGCCATTACCAATGGAAGGGTCTCTTCTTTGGCCCTACATTCAGATCACTTGACTTCTTTAGGGACAAAGCCCTAGGTAAGTAGGTAGGTCATCTTGATTTCCTGCATTTTCATATTGGTTTCTCATGGTAGTTAGCTGCATTTCATAGTTCATTTTGATTTACTTGCATATTGATTTCATGTTTAGTTTATAAATTTTTGAAAAAATGCTAATTTTTTTTTTCTAGATTAGTTTCATTTTTGTTTTTGATATATGTGGATGAAGGGTGATAAAACCATCCTAGATTTTACAGTGTTATGTTTCAGTGTAGACAAAAATCCACCAAGAGATGTTGTGGTTCTCATGCACTCTATGACGAGTAAATGTCCCCAAGTAGGAGCCAAATTTTATCCCCAACTCCTAGGGATAACTAAGGAGATGATGTCTCGAGGCCCTTAGGTTGAAGACATGGAGTACCGAGAGACGACTTGACCAACAATGTCCACTTTCATAGATAGAGACCCACATCGCCACCACAACTCCAGGTTCATCATGATGGTATACACCACATCAGTTGGACTCCAGAAGACATTGGGTCTTACTCCATGAGGTACAAGCTAGGTATTATGGTTAGTGTCATTTCAATATTTAAGGCATTTGAGTTTGTTTCTCTATTATTGCTTTTGATTATGTAATGTTTTCTTGGACATTAAGCTCTTTGCCTTGTTTTACTTTGGTGGTTGACATTTCTACCTAGTAAGTGGGTCACCCTTAGGGAGAGGTTTTCTATTGGGAGGTTCTCTTGATGAGTCATCATGCCATTCCCAATAATACTTGTCACTTTCCACACTTAATCCTCTCATCTCCTTACCTTTTGGGATTTTTAGGTGTACTGACCCAAGAAGGGGTTGTCTCTCATTTCATGGGAAGAAGGGGATGAAGGCCTAGAGGCTTGTAGCTAGAAAAAGATAAAATACAATCATTAAACTTCTATATGCTCGCCCAGGGATCCAGAGGACAATAAAATGTCTCTCATAAGAAACTAATGGGACCTGTGAAAAATAACTAATAACAAATTCCGACCAAGGTGGAGCATGTGTGGGCACTATTTTTAATGCTTAGGTAGAAACCCAGACATGTGTTCAACTTGGGGAAGCACAATGTGACTAGGGTAGAGTCAAGGTGGGCATAGTTTTTCATTCTTAGGTAGAATACCCACCTTGAATTCAACCCAGAAACATCTTAAAAGAATAAAAGGAAATAAATGGGCTTGGAAAAAGGTTGCATTGAAAATGAAGGTGCAACACACCCTCTACAAAGGCACCCATAAATGAGACACTACAACCCCTTGTATGTCATGAACCCCATGATCAAAAGTCTTCCCCCCATCCATGAAACCTCATCCACATGAATTAGAAGGAGGTCCCCTCAGGAAAAAACCCTAAAATTGAGGTAAAATTCACCCAATAGGTCATTTTGTCAACCCTCCCATACTTAAACTTGGAAAATTGCATAGGGTCTTTGACCACTTGTTTATTTTGATGAGGTGGTTTGGATGTACATGCTTAGATGTCTCTTTTATTGATTTGATTTATTCATAATGATCCTTGAAGGGTGTATGATCCTTGTAGCGTATGATTCTTGGAAGGCATGTGCATTTGAATTGATATCCTTGGAGGGCATATCCATTTGCCTTTGTAGGACCTAGCTGGTGGACAAGTTTGGAGGAACAAGCCTAGCTTGGGTTTCCATGGGGATTGAGGCCCATAGGTTGGATTCCAAGGGCCCACACTATGAATGACGATGATATTAATTTGGAGGCCTTGAGGAAAACTTGGAGGATGTTTCCCAACCCCTATATGCCAAATGACTTTCTTGAAAGGGGAAAAATGTCACCTTTTGGGGGCTTGACGTCACCTAGGGCTAAGTTGTGGTGGTGATGATGGAAACTTGTCAAGTTTTGAAGGAAGAGGCCCATGGATTGTGGAAGAAAGGATTTTTTTAAGACTATTTAACTTTGTAGGCCTAGCTTTCCCTTCTCCAACTCAAGGACTTGACCAACAGTTCGAAACATTTCCTAAAAGAAGGGTGACGTCAGGTTTTTAGGGTTTCTTTTATGTATAAAGTATGAATTAAATAATATTTTTTTTGTAAAAGGGAAAGATAAGCGTTGTTGACCCCTTATCTTGTGTTTTACCCTAATTTTTTTGGACAAACTATGTTTAGAGGTTTTGTATAAATAGAGATCATCTCTATTTCATTTTTCATCATAGCTCTCCCATTGTGAGAAGACTAGTGGTTGAAATTTGCACCCTCTTGGGCATTTTTGGTATCTTTATCTCTCTTGCAAATGAATGTTGGTGATATATCTTGGTGTTTTCTTGAGCTACGGTGGTGCGCACCTCTTGGAGGCTTCTTTACTTTCTCTTGAATGGTAAATGCTAGGTGAACTAGGGTTTGATCTCTCCCTCTCTTGCAATTGGTAAGTAAAATATGCATTTGTTAGTTATTTCTTGCTTGTTCATGGTTATTGTTGGTTGAAACCCTAGGAGGAGTATGTTTCCTACACCCTCCATTAAGCTTCATCTCATAAGTTTATAATTCATTTTGGGCAAGGGTTGCTAGGAGAAGTACAAGTGTGTACACTCTCTTAGATTTACCCTAGTTTGATTAGCATGCCCTAGGGAGTATGAGGATTTACACCCCTAGGGATATTGTTGATCTAACTTGTGTTTTAAAGACTCCATTCACCCTATTTTAAAGGAACTAATATTAAATTTTGCATTGGAGAAATAAATTATTTGCATTGGTAAACATATTTTGGTGAGATATCAATCTTGTTCAAGTTGGAATCTTTTGTGGATGCCTTGAGGTTACTAAACCCTCTAGGGAGTCTCATTTTTGTTTATCATCTTGGAGCTATAAAAAATTAAAATCTACAACAATTAGGGATGCAACATATCATCTACTTTTCTTGACTTTAACTTGCAATTTGACCATGGAAATTTACTAGTAAGCTATTATTATTATTCTATTGCTAATTGGTGAAATTTTGTTTTGAATACTTGCTTGTTTTAATGGTTAAAAGTTGATGCTATAGAAAATCACTGCTACAACCACTTGGCTATCATAAATTTACTTTTAACACTTATCATAACAACCATCTAATACCACTAAAAGTTGTGCTAGAGTGTTGAGAACTTATCTACATGTTTTATGCTTCATAGATCAACTAATCTTTGATTCTTTAAGTGGTTTAATATGTAGTGGTTACTTGATTTCATCATTGATATATATCTTTGTTTATTGCTGCAATTAGGGAAAACAAGCTTAAATTTCTTTTCCACTTGGCATGTATCCCATATAGTTGATTTTTCTTGTGTCTCGAGTAGGTACTATCATCATCCGCAAGTACCTGAACTTCTTGGAAACCATTCACCACTAACAAGACTCATATCCAACTCTCCTTCCATATATAAAATTTACCTATAGGGGAATTCATATCATCATCTCACTTTCTATGTCATTTCCCCCTAGGGCCACTCAAGATTCCCCCCTTTAGGTGATCACTTCACCTCTAATGTGACGGGAATACCTATCTAAGGTGACAGTGGGTAGGTGTTTTCTTATTTGTCACCATATTGTGGTTTGGGTTGGGAATTTCCCAAATTACTACTTGTGCGATAACATGTCACATCTATCAAAGTCACAAAGATAGAGATATACACAATTCAATTCCTTGATCCCATAATATAGGGCTTCTGGTACATGAAAGAAACCATGCAAGTCCATTAATACCATGTCAATACGAGAATACCTCTCATGTACATAAAATCCTCCAGTGACTGAACAAACTTGAATTAGTTCAACTCCTCATCCTGAGAGAACCCTGAAGAAAGAGTAACATCATGGGAAAATACATCTATATGATAGAATCCATGAACAACTCATTTTGTCCAAGAGAATGCATCAACCATGTCGCTATACTCTTCAATACTCCCATCAACTACAAATCTAGAATCAATCTCAGCATCATCCTTCATTAATGTATCATACCTCTCCTCTAATGGACAACTATAAGTCATAGAGATGGAAGAAACCAATGCAATATGACTAACATATCTCCTAGGAACTACACTCACCCTCACTAAATATCTGGGCACTCCTACATGCTCTTGATCCTCCTTAAGACTAGAAGGCTCATCCATCCTCTCATTACAATGTACACATGCCACAAGATCAACAAGTAACCTATAAAGGCCACCCTCTCTCACCCCTCTAGACAAAGTCCTCAGAGTAGCTAGACTATAATCATTATCAGTGCACTGTTTTCCTTAAAAATAAACTCTCCACTATATATTTTTATACAAGAAACTGAAAGAAGGTTCTTCCTCAAACTAGAAAGTAATACAATATCACTTAGCTCAAGAACATCACCTGAAGGCATTTCAAATGAAATATATCCAACTTGTCTCGTAAAGTAAGTGAACTAGTCATGAAGCTCCACAATCATGCAATAGGAGAGCAAGAGACCGTGGTGCAAAATAGATTGCAAATAGGACTATAGAAGATGTAGAGGAGATTAACTCTCAGTTTGAGATTACCTTTTCCATGGCTTATTGATATTGAATGAGACATGATCCAACAATAAGACTCCAAACATGAATCCTAGCTATTCCATGCTATCTAGGGCCTAATTCCCTCCTCCAAAATGCACAACTCTCCTCTTCCCAAGTAAGACATTCCCCAAGCAAATGAAATCTCCATGTGGCCACAAGGAAGAGCGTGCACCAAAGTCTCTATAAATATCTAATGCCTAAGAGAAGAATCCCAAGCCAACATCTAACTAAGATTAAGCTATCACTGAGAAAGTTGTCTCTATAGTGCTAATCCATCGTGGATCATTTTCCATGTGCTAATCTATATTTTACCATCTGACTTGTAAACAGGAGGCCTATATCCTGCCCATCTCACTAACACAAAGTCCTCTTCAAAATAAATACACTCATATCTCTCATTAACTTATAAAAAACTTGGCTGGTAAGCTAAAGTCAAGTTGATTGGGAAAAACAACTACTCAACCACTCTAGGTCGAATCAACCAAATGAACATGCGTCGAACTCCCATAAATCGACTTGGAAGTAATGGAAGTCAACCAAGTTGATTCAGATGGAAAGAAGTCAACCAAGTTAAATCAGATGCAAGTCTAGTCGACTAAGTGAACCAAATCGACCAGACGAAATCTCTTTTGATCAAAGGGCGGATCCCGTTGGATGTTAATTGTTGTTGACCAAATGGAGAAAGGTAAAAACGATCCTTAGTGAAGTCAAAATGATAATGGGTGAGTCGATTTGACTAACAATGGAGAGAAAAACTCAGAGGTCGATTTTTCACAACCAACGGTTGGGAAGAATGTTTGGAGGGATAATTTGATAGCTGACTATGTGGGAAAACAGTTTGGGGACTATTTTTTTAACCCACGACACATAGAAATTCCTAGGGGAAATTTGGGGAACTTGCAACTACTAAAAAACATATGGAAGTCAAATTGGATATCCCACAATAAAGAAAAAAGTATAGGGACTTAGTAAATGTGCCGATAACACCGAATTGTGAGGAATGGTATTTTTATGATCGATGGGTGAAGGAAAATGCCTCGATGAATTTGAGAATTGGCAGGACAACCTAAAGAACAAGTATAAACACCGAATAGAAATAAAATCAAATTGTGAGTGAGAGAAAACCTCAACGATTCTCAAAATGAAATCAACAACTTCTAAATAAATGAAAACAACTCAGAACAAAGGGTCGTCGATTTCCTCCTTCAGAATCAATGTATGGGTATGATTAAAGAGTTGTTAGTCTAGTTTACTAATCCATGTGGATGGTATTAATATAAAACAAACTGAAACAATAACTGGCATGAATTTCTCTTTGCTAAACCATACACAAAAAACTATTAACTTACAGTGCACACCATTTACCATTCATAAAAAATGAAACCCCAAACAATCATCACATGTAAACTCTGAATTTACCCTGGAAATCCAAACGAGTAAACCAACATTCTTTTGGCTTCAACCATGCTCTTTATTATTCAACAATATGCAAGTTACATGCTCTCTGGTTCGTCTCTATGCTCCTCGGTGACATCTGGGCAACCTATTTACATCATTCACAACCAAAGAACCATTTTCTCATTGTGGGGAAACATATTATAGAGAACTAAGTTGACCGAAAGGATAGTTGGAAGGTCAGGCATCCCCAATGCTTCAACTTCTCTCCATTCCATTTCTCCTTCTTTTTTTTTGTTTGTCTTTTCTCCTAGGCGATAAAGGTATTATGAGAGTCTCATTGTTAGGAACCAAATATCAAGATAGCATAGAAAAACCTCAGAATAAGTACTCAACGCCTTGAAAAAGATAGAATTTTAGATAATAAGAAACTTCAAGGGGGAAAACTCCTTATACACCACATAAATTTCCAAATACAATATGATTCCAAATGAAAATGTCTCCTTGGTATATATAGGATACTAGGAGGTACAATTACAACTAATGGACCCAAGGTGACATAAATAAAATAAAATTACTAATGTAATATTCCCCAATTAAGGGGTAATGTGTCACTATTTAGGGATTAACATGCTCCTCCCCTTGAGACAAGTGTTGTCCACAATGCTTGAGTAATTATGGATGCTTCTGTATAAAAGACTCATCTTCCCAAGTGGAATCTTCGGCAGGAAGTTTCCTCCACTTAATGAGATACTCTAAAATGGATCTATTCCTCAACTGAAAAATTCTTGTGTTAGTGATGGATTCAGGCTCCAACATCATTTTTCCTTCTTTGTCAAGTTCTGGAAATATAATTTGAATTGGGATCTTGTCACCTATAACCTTCTTTAAGCATGAAACATGGAAAACTGGGTGTACTCATGAGGATGCAGGCAACTCCAATTTGTATTCTATAGTACCAATCTTTTGCAACACCTTATAAGGGCCATAGTACTTTGGTGATAATTTATTATCCTTCTTGGCTTGTTTGAGGGACATATTCTTGTATGGTTGTAGTCTTAAAAACACCCAATCCCTTACTTCAAAACTTTTTCCACTACGATGTTGATCTGCTTGTTGTTTCATGCGATTTTGTGCCATGGTCAGGTTGTCCTTTAAGATTTGGATAACTTGTTGTTGATGCTCGATGCGATCTTCCACTAATTGAACCTTATATTTTTGTTTTAGAGAAGAAGTGATAGAAGGAGGGTGGTATCCATAGAGTGCCATAAATGGTGTTATTTTTGTTACAGTATAAAAGGAAGTGTTATACCACCATTCTGCCAAGGGTAACCATTTGGACCATTGTGCTTGTTTATCAAAGATAAAGCAACGAAGGTAGCCTTCCAGACATTTGTTCACTATCTCAGTTTGTCTATTAGATTGAGGATGATAGGATGAGCTATGAGCCAATTGAGTACCCAAACAAGAAAATAATTCTGTCCAAAAATGTCCAGTGAAGATAGGATCTCTGTCACTTACAATAATCTTTGGGATTCCATGTATTTTTTGAACTCTCTATGATTGAAGTGGAAACTGTATTGGATTTGAAGGGATGAGAGAGTGAACAAAAGTGTGCATACTTGGTCAGTCTATCAACAATCACCATGATGAAACTCTTTCCTTCAGAATTCGGTAACCCTGTGATGAAATCCATGGAAACCTTCTCCTAGCGCTGACTTGGGATGGCTAATGGTTGTAAAATACCCGGGGTATTAATTGTTTCCACCTTATTGTGTTGGAAAACAAAACAATCATCTATAAACCTTTGAACATCAATTTTAAGGCCATCCCAAAAAAATTCCTTCTTGACCCTATGGTAGGTTTTCAAAAATCTCAAGTTCACTTTGGCTTTTGGCCCTCTTACTTTCATTTTTTGCCAAAGCACTTTTGAAAACCAATTTTTTGAAGATGTACGTGCCCTGCACCAATACTACTCGTGTACATATGTTGGATCATGTTGTCATTGATGCCAATGGTTTGATTGATTGATGTCATTGATTGATGTCAAGTGATTGATTGATGTCAAAGGATTGATTGATTGATGATTGATGTAATATAATATGTATTGTCCTTGATGAGAATGCATAGATGAAGATGGATCAATGAGTTGTCATTGATACATGATGAAGATGGATCGATGTGGTTCCATTGGTATATGATGAATTGTTGGAAAAATGTATAGATGACTTATTATTGTCTTATCATGATTGATAAGGTGTACAAATGGATGAACTCCAAAGTGGTCCCCTTATGGTGAAAGCCCTCACGGGAAGACGCTTTGTGGAGTAGGAGGACCCATGCTTGTATGAGGAATAACAAGATGAAGATCAAGGAAATTGTTGGTGAAACTATCCTAGATGGATA
>JASDQU010102714.1:120456-161610 GCA_032191745.1 Picea mariana
GAGAACATAGGGGGTTGTAGCCTCCTTCTGGTTGTAGCCAGAGAATTGGGGAGTTGGAGCTTCCCTTAGGTTGTAGCCTGAGAAACTAGGGAGTTGGAGCCTCCTTCCAGTTGCAGCTGGAAAACAAAGGAAGTTGGTGCTTCCAATGAATGTAATTCTTCAAGACATATAAGAAAAAGCATTCCATAGTTTTCTCCCGATTTGGGTTTCCACGTAAAACATTGGTGTACTGTGTATGTGTATGATTGTTCATTTGTTCATTGCTTATTTACTCTGCAGTTATTGGATAATAATGCTTCATTGATATAACACTTGGATTATATGGTTAAATTGCTCTATTACTGATTCACCCCCCCTCTCAGTAATCCAACAACATATGCTTTCTGCACCACTACAACTCTCATATATACACATGCTGCACCATTACAACTTGTGTATACTTGCAAATGTTGCAAAAAATAAAAAGTTGCAAGGAATTTGTTGAGATTATGGGCTATTGGGTAGTTTCCCAACTAATCCACTGCCTATAGCCCATCACCCAACCGAATAACCATCCTTTTGTCATATAAAAGGAGGCGTTGGGGTCTCATTTCACATCTAGACATAAGAACAGTGAAACTCTGCCCATTTCACATCCCCTCCTTGCCCAAGTTATTGCAGCCCTTTTGTGAGAATTTCCTCAACATTTCCCCATTATCCCTTCTTCCTCCATCAAAACCCATTCACTTCCCAAGAAGATATTAGAAGGTTGAGAGGAGAAGCCATACAAAGGTGCACTTGGAGCTTGGTGAAGAGGATCCCAGACCAGGTTCATGGAGCAATAGCCAACTTTGATTGTAAAGGTATAATCATTGAGTTATTAATAAAAGAATTACTTTTCCTGTCCCAAATCATGGTGTACTGAGTGCTTTTATTGGTTTATGTTTTGGCATTCTAACATCTAACCCTAATTTGTATATGAAATATCATGCTTTTAGTTTTATGTTTGTCTATCTTTGAATGCAGGTTAGCGCTGGGAGGAGGCGTGCAATCAACAAAGATTTCAAGTGCGAGGGGATCATCACCAGACGCGGAGTAGAGGTATAGTTACCCGATCTCCCTCATCTTTGTTTTTCTTATATGAGTTTCGGTATGTTTGGGGTAGTTTAGAGAAGTAGTTGACTTTTAGATGGTTAATTGATCTACATACATTTTGAACCCTGGTGTAGTCATAGGGGGGTTTTTCCCGCTAGCAGAACTGGCGACCATATTGGGGAAACTTCTAGGGTTTTTGGGTATTTTGGGTTGTCTGATTGGTTTTTCTGCCTTTCAAGTTTCAGTTGAGTCTTCTGAGTCTTTTAAGGGATTCTGGTCACCTTTTGGTGCCATGCCAGTTCTCCCTGCCCTATAAGACTGTCTGCTTTCTTTCCTTTTTAAGGAAGTATAGAGGTGTATGTGCCCTACTTTGGGTCAGCTCACGTACACACATGCCTGGCTCAGTAAAAAACCCGCTTACATACGCAGGCTGCTGAAGCAACAGTAGCGTACCTGGTTCAATTTTTTTTTTTTGAAAAAGGGGTAGCCAATCTCTTTCCTGATTGAGGTTTATATTTCTCGGGGTTTCTTGATATAGTTCAGAGTCTCTATTTTTACAACCATAGCTTGGGTTAGAATTCAATTTACTTTTCTTTTTGAAGTTTCTTCTGTTTACTTTTGAAAGAGTTTTAAGCGAGTCTTTGAATGATTGATCTGTCTGTTTGGTTTCTTTTTTGATAACTTACGATCCACAGTAGGTCAAAGATTTGTGTCATTATTTTATTGTTGTTCTTATTACCCCTTTCATTTGCTTTGAAAAAAGAGAAAAAAAAAATTATTTCAGTTTTTTTGTTTGAAGCAATTTAAAAAAAAAAAAGATTTTTCATTTTCAGTTTGGTAAAGTAGTTGGAGTTAGTTATTTTAATAGAAAGGAAAAAGAGTTCATTTTTAAAGTTCTTTATTGATTTATTGAAACTTAAGTAGCTTGTACCCAAGAGAAATTTTGTTTTAGGTCTTCTTTTTAAAGATCTTGGAAAAATTTAGTTAAAGAAAAGTTGGTTACAAAGAGTTAGTTGTAAATCTTTACTTTTGACTAGAAGTAATTTTTCTTTCAGAGTTTCATCTTTTTCTCCTCTTTTCGTCTCTCATAACATCACTAGTTTCATTGCCATATCCTTTGAGTCAATCAAGCCATTAAAATGAATGCTAAATCTAAAATTAAGTAGACTTTTATGTTTGTAGGGTCAACCAACTAGTTTAAGGTTAGGGCCTTGAATTAGGTTGGAGATGAAACTCTTCAAGGTTGTTAAACAAACATTCGAGTTAGAGCTAGGGAGTGTTAAAGTGCAGTGATGTGAAATTTTT
The DNA here is from genome assembly GCA_032191745.1 of Picea mariana. NCBI lineage: Eukaryota > Viridiplantae > Streptophyta > Pinopsida > Pinales > Pinaceae > Picea > Picea mariana. The sequence continues at coordinate 122,836 of JASDQU010102714.1, forward strand.
TTGGAACCCCCCTCTAACATAGGGGATAAACATGAGGTCATGTGAAGAAAGGCAGCGGAGATAACCCTCCAAAGCCGAACTAAACGTAGTGGGGAACACAAATTGATGATCTGTCATGGGAAGACTATCGGTTGCATTTTCCTATGGAGCTTCGTGGACCTCGAATCCATTCGAGCTCCTCTATTGTCTTTTGGACCACTTTCTTTCGATACCCTTGGTAGGTTTTGGACTTGTTATCCTGCTCATTTCGGTCCACCCGACTATACCTTCCTGGTAACTTTTTGTGATCTGGAAACTCAGTTGCCTATATTTTAGAAACTTACACAGGTGAATGTGGGGGTATACCATGGTACTAGGGAAGACATCGGGTCACACTTTTCATAGTATACCTGTAGGGTGCTTCCATGTTCTAGTTGCACTTGCACTGGTAAGTTTCTCTAATGTTGGCTGGCGTAACTGTTCTTCCTACTAGATAGTGGTTTGCTTGGTTTATCTTATAGGAATTTTTCTAGTGTGTGCTTGGTTTTAAATGCTAGTTAAAGCCTTACTATGTCGTCGATATTTTTACAAAGTGGAAGATCAAGAGCTCCGCCAATTACATTAGAGCCACCACTGCCATTGTTACGGCGAAGACTTGACCAACAAGGGTCACTTGAAGCGACCGGGTTGCAGGAAACTCTGACCGAGCCTCCTCTAAGAGGAGATTACTCAAATTCGGAGGAACCTACTATTTCTGACCTTGGAGAGGAATATCTCAAGCCATCCAACCCTTCGATCAGTGACTTGTTGTCACCAATATTAGTACAAGTTGTCCCTCCAAGGGTGACACCTTACGAGCGTCAAATAGTATTACAAGAAGTTATGGAAGCAAATGATGCTACTTCATCTGGGAGTCCTCATACTCCTATTTCAGCTACTACGACAGAAGGTATGTTGCCTCCTAACCCACCTTCACCAGTATGGACCACAATGGTCTTGAATCCCTCTACTTCATGCAGTGTTCCGATACTCTCATCCATGACGACCACTACTTCGTTTACAGAGAGTGCGACGAGCCCTCGATTTTCATATGGGATGCCCGAATTTGATTCGAACTCAGTACTTACCTACTCCACCTTACAGACCATGGGTCTGGGGGAAGGGAGCTCAAATGATCCTGTGAAAGGGTATACCATGGGAACTTCAGTCCCCTTCAATGCTATCCCTTACGCTGGGGGTCATATACCTCCTCTGTCCCCCTCGCTCGGTGGTGCTTTCCAGCAACCCATCGGGTCGAATGCTAACTACAAATTGTTTGGAGAAGGCATTATAGGACCTTATTCTTACACTATGTTGGTGGGATCCATGTCATTCTCTTTGTTCAACGAGTTTGGTAATAAAAAAATTTCTTCGGCTACCGTCTCGGTTGGGGGCAACCCTGGTTTTAGGGAACACAATCCTGTGTAGGGTACTATTCCTACATGAGGGGAAAGTACAAGAGATTTCTCCTCACAAGGACTTTGGAATCCTTGGTAGGGATTAGTTCCCTCGCAAGGGATGATGGTCAGGGGAAACCCCTTCCATGGTCAATGGAACCCCGGGAAAGGCTCAGTACCTATGCCCTTCAGATCAGATGGGGGAATCCCCTTCCAAAATATTTGGAACACAACATAGGGATAAATCCCTGCCCAACCTACGTCGTCCAATTGCAGGAATCAATTGATGATATCCTAACAAACACATTTTTCATACGCTGGTCAAGGCCACAGTTTCTACCAGAATCCTGGCTAGCAACCCAACTTTTCCTGGAAACTTGGTGCCAATCAAACTCGAGGCCTCCTTTTTCATATACATAGTACCCAACCCAAACTACCGTTTTTGGCAATGCTACATCTACCAAAATTGTAAAGGTTTCTTAACGACCCAATTTTTCATGATCTGCGTTGGCCCCCCATGCCGACTAAGTTGCCCTCGGATATTCCAAAATTCGAATGCAAGCCTGGAGAAGACCCGGGTGATCACGTGACAACCTTCCACTTATGGTTCTCATCAAACTCACTGCGAGATGACTCCATACAATTGCACCTTTTTCAATGCACTCTTATCGGGGGTGCCGCAAAATGGTATATTGAGCTCAACTGCTCAAGGTATTCTTACTTTAGCGACTTAGTGATGGTCTTCCTAAACCATTTCCAACTACCCGTGAGATATGATGCCAGCACCGAGTTGCTGGCCAACTTTGAGTAGACCAAGGCCGACCATATCTCCGATCACATCCGAGAATGGCGACGTTGGAAGAGATTGAATAAGGTACATGTCCCACCAAATTTCTTGCTAGAGTGGTTCTTGAAGTCTTTGGTACCAGTTCTATCCAAATATGTTGCAACTTCGGGAGTGTTTTTAGAGGAGAAGGCGATAATGAGAGCGCAAAAACTCGAACTAATTTACTCTCAGTTTGGCTTACTCTATGAGATTTTTCCAGATGCGCCAAGGTCCATCCTCGAAAAGGCTAGAAAAAAGTATGGACCACATGCCGATGGTATAGTGGGTTCAACACAAGGAAATTCCATTGATATGTTTTCAAATCAATTGAAACAATTGTCGATACAACAGATGAAGACCAGCCATACCTCTGGTTTGGCTGTTCCCCCTACCCAAACGTCGGATGTACATAGTGTGCATTCGACGAACCCGAAGGCCAACCAGCAGCCTGAAGGAAAGTAAAAACAATGGAACAATAAGGGTAAAGGGGATTAAAATGATAATAAAAATGTTGGTGGGGGAAACACAGAGAAGATAAAGTCGAAGTATTTGTGTAACATTTACATGGAAGACCACCTGACTCACATGTTCCCTCTACTTGTGGAGGCCTAGAATCTATTGGTGCAACAACAACTTTTTGTGTTGATGAACCCATTTACACATGGGAAAAATATGGCTCAAGCCTCAGCATCTTCAAGCGTGGAAGGGGGAAGTTAGGGACCCCTCGCGTCTACTGGTACTACCTTGGTTGCGAATGCTTACATGTTGAAAGGTGATGCTCATATAGAGACTAGGACCCAAGATTATAGAATGCCAAAATCTATCGAAAAGGATAAATAAGCCACAAACCCACCAGTTCCTCTCCATATCGAGAAGACAATGGGAGAAACAATGACACACATCCCCAAAGGTGCGTTCAAGAAAGATTCTCATAATCCGAACGTGAGGGCTACCCAAAACTACTCTGTAGTGGAAGATTTGGCATAAACCCCTTGCACGATGTCTGCTTTGGAGGTACTCCAGAGATTCCCTTCGTAGCGAAAGGATCTGTTATCCTCCTTGGGATCTACAGAGACTTGTAACCCGGGAGCGATCGTTCTTGATCCAACCAACTTGAAACCTCATCTCCCTTACCACATTGCGTTTCAGAGAGTAGTGGCTTACACCATGAAATATTTTACTCGGAATATCTTCGTTACAATGGTTGACGAGGGTATCTCGACTTGCATGATGTCATTGGCATGTTAGAAGGCCATTGTCCAACCTATTTTGTCTTCATCGCCTACATTTCTTATTGCCTTCGATGGTCGTTCATTCAGACCACATGGAATCATTCCTTCTTTCCCTGTGCATTTAGGAGGGAAGAACGTGTGCGTCGAAGTTGAAGTGGTTGATGTGCTTCTCGACTAAAACCTTTTTTTAGGAAGGAGTTGGATGTATGCAATGCATGCAGTGGTTTCCATAGTTTTTCTGGTCTTGTTGTTTCCAAACGACGGTCGAATCGTGACCATTGACCAATTGTCCTTCTCCCATCCTGACTCTTCATTGGAAGCTTCCACAATCCCGATGATTGATAACCCTCAGCCTGACACCGTCAACGTAGGGGTTGGTTTGTGTCCATCACTGATGGGTACTTTTTATTACCCATCTCCTTCTGGCGATGTCAGGCTTATATCAGTTGCCCCTGACCAGCCTAGGGATGAAATTTTTCAAATGTCGTCATTTCGAATGACTTACTTTCACGATTCATGGTCTCTTCCTTCCCCATCGGCCTCGATGGAAGGGATAGGGAATTATGGCATGGTCATGCCATTTTCCTCGACATAAGTTGCATACAACATTGTTTAGCAAGCTTCGGCCGACCCCGATTCGTCTCTCGCACAAGAGTTAGATCCAGTTCTCGAGCCTATTTGGGCTCAAGGTTCCCTTTCCACTACAAATTATTTAGACTTGGTCTTTCCCTCGGATGAGGCAATTCTTGAGGCATTGACTGGTCCAGACAGACCCTGGGATGATCTCCATCATAGATCATACTCCCTCCCAAAGTTAAGAAGAATAAAGGTAGGAGAATTTGTTTTGACTATGACTGGATATAGGTCTTTTCCTATTAATCCGATGGCAACACACACAGTTTACGCCAAGGGAAATATGGAGAGTATCGCTTAAATGATCCCTATAGATATCTCCAAAACCCATGTCATCGTGGATAATTCTTTCGTCAGAGCAGACTGCTCCCCCGAAGAGATTCAAATTTATACATAGTTGTTTAAGGAATTCCGTGACATTTTTTCCTGGTCTTATGAGGAAATGCTAGGTATTGATCCAAGAATCATTGAACATGAGATAACAACTTATCCTAACACCAAGCCAGTCCGATATAAGCTTCATCTAGTGAATCCTCAAAAAGTGGCAGCAATAAAGGCTGAAGTAGAGAAATTTCTTAAAGTCGATTTTATCTACCCTGTATAGTTGATGGAATGGGTGTCAAATCCCATTCCGGTTAACAAAAATAGGGTACGATTTGTGTGTGCATGGACTTCCATGACTTGAACAAGGCTTGTTCAAAAGATAATTTCCCCACCCCATTCATCAATCATATTGTCGATGAATGTGCAGGCTATGAAGTCTTTTCATTCATTAATGTTTTTTTGGAATATAACCAGATTTATATCAAACCCAAAGACCAACATAAAACAACTTTTATTTGTCCTTGGGGTACATTCGATTATTCTAAGATGCCTTTTGGCCTAAATAATGTTGGAGCCACTTTTCAATGGGCCATGTATTTTTCTTTCCATGAACTTAGACATATAGTCGAGGCTTATCTTGATGATCTAGCATCACGCTGTCGCAAGAGATATGATCATCCCACACACCTTCGACTAATATTCGAATGATGTCGCTACTATTAGATTCACTTGAATCCTAACAAGTGCAGTTTATGCATGACATCGGTTCATCTCTTAGGTTTCATTGTTTCGACAACAGGCATCATGGTTGATCCTATTAAGGTGGAGGCGATAGTTCAGTTTCCTCCCCTGTGCAAGATACCCTAGCTTCAGAGCTTACAGGGGAAAGCAAACTTTCTTCGGCGTTTTTTCGTGAAATATGTCAATATCACTAAAGGGTTCATGCTTTTATTGAAAAAGGGAGTCCCTTTCTGTTGGGACGAAGTCACTCAATGCTCTTTTGAAGAGTTGAAACATGCCCTTACGTCTGCCCCTCTACTCTGGCCTCTTGATTATAATAGAGATTTATTTTTATACTTGGTCACTACAAGGCCGACCATCGGCATGGTATTGGTTCAAGAGGATGATCTTCTCAAGGAGCATGTTATTTATTACCTGATTTGAGGCCTGGTTTGGCCAGAACTCAACTATTCCCATGTTGAGAAACTTATGTTGGCAGCAGTGCATGCAGTCCAGCAGTTCCGTCATTACATTTTTCTTCGCAAGACCACCGTCATTGTCGTTGTGAACCCCTTTCAATATGTGTTGACACGATGGGTCATTGGCGGAAATATTAGTAGATGGATTGTAATCCTCCAGGAATTTGACTTGGATTTTGTTTCCGCGAAATCCAAAAAGTTGTTGGTCTTTGCGGAACTTATTTCAGAACTTCCAGTCGAATCAAGTGATGTTATGCTCAAAGAATATCCTATTAAAGGAGATATTTTTCTGATCACATCTTCATACCCATGGTATGGATATATACTAGTCTATCTCCAAACTTTGAAGTGCCCTACTTTTTCTTCCCATGACAAGTGTCGACGAATTCGCCGTCATGCATGAAACTATCTCATATTCGATGAAACTTTGTATCATCGAGGCATATATTGCATTCTTCACCGATGCCTTTTACACGAGGAAGAAGAACTCATTCTTAACAACTACCACACTGGAGCATGTGGTGGTCATTTTTCTGGGTTGGAAACAACCCAAAATATTCTACGTTCCGATTAATTTTGGCCTACACTAATCAAATATTGTGTTGAGTTGGTCAAGAAGTGCTACCCGTGCCAGTCTTCTCTCAGAAGATGCGATCACATCTCGCTCCCATGTTTCACGTCATCGTTGTTGGTCCCTTCACTAAGTGGGGGATTGATTTTACTACATGTCACCCGACTTCAGCTAGGGGGCATCATTATATCATCGTAGAGGTAGACTACTTCACAAAGTGGGTTGAGGCTATGCCAATGTTTAACAATGATGGAGAAACAAAAAATCTCTTCATTTTTAACCAGATAGTAGTAAGGTTTGACATCTCGAAGGATATTGTCACTGACCATGGTAGTCACTTCCAAAATAAAATGATGTCCAAGTTAACATCAAATCTTGGGTTGAGGAAAGAACATTCATCACCCTACTAGCCACAAGCGAATGGTCAGGTGGAAGCTGTGAATAAGTCTCTCAAGACTATTCTGCAGCGAATGATCAATTCTACCAAGTAAAATTAGCATTTGATGTTATACTCGGCATTATGGGCCTACCGAATGTATATAAAGATTGCCACCGGTTTCTCACCTTTTCAAATCGTTTATGGGATGGAAGCAATCTTGCCTATTGAGTGCTAGATCCCATCTTTAAAGTTGGTAGTGGAGTTACTGTTAGCCACTTCACCACTTGAGGAACACCTATTATATCTCGAGCATCTCGATGAGAAATGCTGTGATGCAGCCTCGACCAATGAGGCTCATAAGCAACGAGTCAAGTTCTAATATGATCAGTTTGTTCGTCCTCAAATTTTCTCCGAAGGCGATCTTTTCCTAGTCTATGATCATGACAAGGATCCTATGGGGGCAGGCAAGTTCAAACCCATGTGGTTCATACCTTTCATCATGAAATAGGTCTTAAATAAGGGTGTTTATCGTCTGGTTGATTTTGAGGGAAATGCCTTAGCGAAGCCTAGAAATGGGCTCTACCTCAACAAGTATTAGTCTTAGGGTGGTCGCCTAGGTGACTTCTTGTACATATGTATAGTTCTTATACAATTTTTTGTCTTTTTTTGTTTTATGGACATGCCATTATTTATGTCATATTTTTCACTGTGGTAGATTTCAAGTGAATCAGAGGTGTTCTTTGGGTTCACAGATGGTGCTAGACGACACACTCGGAGGCTTGCTTCCGCAGCTTGGGTGATTTTCACACCTAAAGGCCAGTTTCTATCTTTCAGAGGTATCTGTCTAGGTGACTCCACAAATAATGTCGTTGAGTACATCACAGTGATAGAGTTTCTTTGTGACGCTTTATCGCATGGAATATCTCACCTTCGGGTCTATTTATATGCTCAACTGATTGTGTCCTAGTTAAACAGAGTTTACCGCGTATATGATCCTACTTTACACTGATGTTTCTTTAGGGTATGTCTCTTAGAATGTTACTTTGATTACATTACATATATCCGTGTTCCTAGGAGATTAAATCAAATGACAGATACTCTAGCTAATCAAGTATTATATTGGCATGTTGCTCACACATAAAAAGAAGCACACACATACACATGTACATACATTTGTAAAAAATGTGATCCATAAGATGATAAATATGTATATATATATATATATATGTCAAAAAATGTCAGGAGTACATAGGTGGGCACGAACGTCTCAAAAATTAAGGTATGATATACATCATGGGGCTTATGCCCTAAAAAATATACAAAAATTTCTCTCGTCACATAATATTCCAGCCTATCTAAGCTCTGAGCCTATTGGCCCTTCCATAGTGAACAATGATGTTGTCCAAACGTCGGAAAAGCTAGATCCAAGTCTGTGGCACCCCCACTATATGAGGCTGCATGGAAGGCGGGAGATCCTCGATATCAACCATAGGAACTATATGAGTGAGTGCAATGAGGTTTCGCTCCACCCATCTTAGAACCCTCTCAGCCTCTCCGAATGGAGGTCCCCTTGCAACTGTTGGTCCACTGGCTGTTGTTGGTCCTGCCTCTGGTCGAGGACATCGTCGAGTCCTCCTGAAGTCCGTCAGGCACATTGGTCCCACATTTGTACATAACATATACATAGATGTCAGTACTCTGATGCATGTAAAAATGACATATATAAAATAAATTAAAAATTAAATCACTTTAAAAACATGTACTAGTTCTCCTCGCTCCTCTTCGGGAGGTATGGGCATGTTTGAATCTCTGGAGAAGTTGATTCCAGCATAGGGGTAGTCCTTAGTCCTCTATCACTGGAATTTGTTGTGCCCACCACTCAAAGAAGTTGTCATCGAAGGAATCTATGGTCCTCCCTCCCCTCTGTTGTGGCATCAGTGCTACCCATCTACATACCGCTAGGAAGGAGGCCACATGCCCCCATATAGTTTCTCTGGGACTTAGACTAGGCACGCTCTCAAAGAAGAATGAGCATAGGATGGTGCCAAACCCAAAGTTCTTGTTGCTACACTCTCGACACTCTGTCAACTGCCTCTTCATGCATGTGAGCATGGTTGTACTCCAGTCATAGATATGTGCCTCCTCACACTTAATTGCACAATGCATGTGTGCCCGGGAAGCTCGGTGAAGGGTTGCAGATCTAGTAATCTACCCAATAAGTAATAGGATCACCTTCAGTGAAAAGTTGGTGATCTTGTTAATGGGCACTTGAGAACCTACCTTCTCAGTTCCGACCTCACAATACATCCTGATGTAATCCTCAATGTTGAAAGACTCAGGGGGAAAGGTGCATAGATTGACTGGTTCCCCTCTCCTTGAGAGGCCAGTCAAGAAGTATATATCCTCATTCATTGGAGTTAATGACTGCCCCTCTATCATAAAAGCCTCTGGATATGGATGCCAATAATAAACTAGGGTGTTCAGTAGCCTGGGTTGTGCCCTCATAAACGGACACCAGAAGAACTTCCACAACCCACATTGTTTCAATGTGGCAATAGTAGCAGGGTCCTCATCGACTAGTATATCAATATCCTCATGTTCCCTCTCCCTCGAGTGGACATACATCCTATTCCATGGAAGTTCAAAATGGGAGTTAGCTCTTGCATTCTTAATTTTTCCATGCTTTTGAGGGTGTACGTAGGTGGTTTTGGTCACAATCATGTATGTACATGGGAAAACAGTTTTCTTCCCGAGTACATACGCGGGCTGTCCTTGGACAACCCGCATACACGTCATGCCACTCCTTTTTAGGAGAGGGCGCCCCAAAAAACAAAAATAAATGCAGAAAGGAAGAATGGAAATGCAGGAGGGATGAGTTTGTACTTACTTTGGTCTCAGCGGAAGTTCATTTCGTCCTATGAAGCTCTTGGAATCAAGTTCTTTAGTAAAGGGGTCCTTTTTACCTTTTGGTTAATTTTCAACTTGCAATGGTGAAAATGAGTTGTCAGCTTCTATTTATAGACATTTTTGGCCCTTTTTGCCACTTTTTTGACCCCATTTGTCATTTTTTCTTGCTTGGAAATCATTTAATTACGTTCTTGAGTTTCTTATTGGATGTTACGATACACTTTTCCTTTTTGTTTGGTAATTTTTTGGGAGGTGGGTCACTTTAAAAATCCTTTGGTAAAAGTCATTTTTTTCCAACTTTTTGCATATAAGTTAGGATTTCACCTCCACTTTCTACATATGGTTGTCTTTTCCGCTTTTCCATAGGATCGATACCATCGACGTGTGACACATAACCATCATTTATTCTTTAGAAGTATCATGTTTAGGTGGTAGAGCCTACCTTTACATGGATTCCCTAGATAGATCCTTGTTGCATTTTGGCGTCCATGCTGTCTATAATGACTTTAGGCTCGAGAGTCCTTGTTAGTACTGTCATGATTATGATATTGAGCCTCATTCATCTGATGCACCATCACTCTTGGCCTCACCCTCGGGACTCCTAAAATGAGAAAGATTTGTTGTCTTTCAATCTCACTTTGAAATCCAAAAGCAACATCCAACGAGACTACATTTATGCTTTTCGATCTTGTCTGGATTAACTGAGAAAAGTGACCTTCTGGAGTCTTCTTTAAGCCATTTTCAGACTGTCTAAACATGAAAATATTATCGAGCGATCTTGTTTCCCTTCACGCTCACCAAACTTAAACTTGAAGGAACGTTTGTTCGGCGGTAGTTTACCCCTGTTTTAGTCCGGATGGTCAATTGTACGAACAAAGGTATACTCTAGGAACTTCGGTTCACTAGAAGAGTATTCTCAGGTATAAGTTTAACCCTTTTTTGGTCCCAAGGGACTAAATTTATGAAAAAGGAACATTATCCTTGGTTTTGGTTTATCACCTTTTTTCAGGCCTTGGAGATTATTTATGAAAAAGGAACCCCCATGGAGTCCATAGTTAAGCTCTTTTTAGACTCCCTAAAATTGAAAATATCTCTGAGTGACATTGTTCCTTCACACTCATTAAATTGGTACAAAAGAACATCTATTGGCATAAGTTTACCCCCTTTTCCGGCCTGTGAATTATGGAGGAAAAAGGTATGCCTTGGGAGATTTGTCTCGCTAGGAGAGTTCTCCTCAATAACTTTTACACTTTTTCGAGCTAAGGGGACTAAAATCAGAAAAAGGTTGTGATTCCATAGTTAAGCTATTTTCAGACTCCTTAAAATTGAAAAGATTGACGAGTGATCTTGTCTTTGTGACACTCATTAAAATGGTTTTGAATAGACTTATTTTCAATGCAATTTTACCCCTTTTTCGAAACGACTTGACTATCTCTAAAAAGGTACCCCTTGGAGTCTTCTTTTACGTTTTTTTAGACTCTCTAAATGTGAAAAAACTACCCGATCTTACCTTCTCTGGGCTCGTTAAAATTACATTGAAGGGGGTTTCATTGTGTCTTATTAATCACATTTTCATATCTGCGTATCTGGCCTAATGTCGGCTCCATGTTGCTGTCAACTGAACCTTTGAAGCATGCCTTATACGCAAGCCTTTTATCACTTTGCCTCTGCGACTTGACACCTTGACCAATGGAGGAATTTTCCCCGAGTCTCCTTTCCCTGCACATGTCTCCTCTCTCTGAGCATTGGTATGTTCCTTGCACTTGGAACTAGTATTCTTTCTTGCGACACTCGTTCCTCCTTTGTAACGCAACATTCTTTAATTCTTTTTCAAGATCTTTAACAAATTGAAAAAGACAAAAAAATAAAAAAACCTAAAAAGAGGGGATGAGAAATATATATTCTTTTTTGGCAACACAATTAGTCACCCTTGGACAAAGCACATCCTTCCAATTGTTCGTCAAGAATTGGGATCTAGTATGACCTTAAGAAGTTGTTCTCGCTACATAGAGCTGTGTCCTCCTCCAATTGGTTACTCTTCCAAACACATGGAGAGTTTGTGTTGCCTCCTGCATCGTGAACTTATGTCAATGTCATGTTGCTTGAGTTTGATCATATTTCGTGCTTTTGTCCAAGGGAAGTTTCACCCAACCTGATTCAGCCTTTCTACAGTTTTCCTCTTGACCTCATGACCCTACCATCCTGAAATTCCAGTCAAGTCCCGATTCAAAATCAATGAAGTTCTCTACCTGATCATCGAGATCCTCTTGTCTTTTCCCGATGAGCCGTCAAAGACCTCTGGGTAGTGAAGTCATACACTCACATTGTACTCCTACCCGAGTTTTGAAAATCTTGAAGTTGTTGCTTGATCTATGAATACCTCATCTCTAGCCATCGGGTGGTATTGGGTTCTTGAATATGGATACTATACTTGTGTATCTTTGATTTTGAGATGTAGATCCGCTGTGTATTTCTCACGGCTACACTTTATATTGTTATATGACATGGATCTACAGTGTATTTGATTGGAAGCCATGATTTATTTCATCTCGATCATGGGTATGCCCGCCTCAGAGAGACATTTGTTATTTTGCAGATGGCACCTCCCGAACTCTAGTCCCGGGCTCACTCGTTTCGTACATTGGCGAAGAGTTTGTAATGTATTTCAGCCATCAGATGCTCTTCTGACCTCACACATTAGGGGGCATCTGTTATAACCCTAGATTTATCTACACATGCACACATGGCCTTTGGCCCTATTACTTGCATTTTTTGCAAAGCAATGCTGAGTTGCTCTACTAAAAAACCATTTTTTTGAAGATGTACGCGCCCAATACTGCTCACATGCATACTCTTGCTGCACCACTACAACTCGCGTACATACGCATGCTGCACCATTACAACCTGCTTATACTTGCAAAAGTTGCAAGGAATTCATTGAGATTATGGTTTATTGGGTATTTTCCCAACTAATCCATCACCTATAGCCCATGGAATTCTAACATCTAAGTGCTTTTATTGGTTTATGTTTTGGAATTCTAACATCTAAGTGCTTTTATTGGTTTATGTTTTGGAATTCTAACATCTAACCCTAATTTTTATATGAAATAACATGCTTGTATTTTTCTATTTGTCTATCTTTGAATGTAGGTCAGCCTTGGGAGGAGGCGTGCAGTCAGCGAAGCTTTCAAGCGCAAGGTTATCATCACCGAACATAGAGTAGAGGTATAGTTACCCGATCTCCCTCATCTTTGATTTTCTTATATGATTTTTGGTATGTTTGGGGTAGTTTAGAGAAGTAGTCATAGGGGGTTTTTTCCCGCTAGCACTTTGTACCATAATGAATCATTTTTCCATGTAAATGTATCTGATGCACTGGAATCCTACTGTAACCTTTGAATGAGAGTCCACACATTTTCATCATTCTTCCATTCATCCCTCACTTCTATTATGCAATTGGTTTGGATGATCGAGATAACACAGAGAAAGGCCTCAACATATTCATCCTTTCTTGAGAGTGCATCTGCCACAACATTTTTCTTCCCTTTTTTATATATGATTTCAAAATCATAACCCAATATCTTGGTCACCCATTTTTGTTGTTCTTCTAAAGATAGTCTTTGTTCCAAGAATTATTTAAGACTATCATGATCTGTTTTGACCTTGAAGTGCCTACCTATTAGGTAAGTGCACTATTTCTTCAATGCATGTAGTATTTCCATCATTTCCTTATCATAAATGGGTTTGTGTAAGTCCTTTCCCTTGAGTGGCCTACTTTCAAAAGCCAGGGGCCTTCCTTCTTGCATTAGGACAACACCAATGCCATTTCTCGAGGCATCACATTCCATAATAAAGGTTTTTTTGAAGTCTGGTGTGGTCAATATAGGAGCTTTACACATCACCTCTTTAAATTGTTCAAAATATTTAGTTGCCTCTGGAGTCCATGAAAATGCATCCTTCTTAGTTAGTGTCATTAAAGGTGTTGCTATTCTCCCATAGTTCCGAACAAACTGCGGTAGTAACCTGTCAAACCCAAAAATCCTCTAAGATTCTTCAATGTTTTGGAAATCGGTCAGTCCATCATGGCCTTAATATTGTTAGGGTCTACCTTGACACCTTCATGAGATACAATATGACCCAAATACTCTACTTCCTTCACCCCAAAGAAAAATTTGGATGGTTTGGCATATAGTTGTTGATCCTTTAGTAGTTGTAGCACCTTGTCAACATGTCGCGCACGATCCTCCAAAGACTTGCTATAGATTAGTATATCATCAAAAAATACTAACACAAATTTTCAAAGGAAGGGCCTGAAAATGGAATTCATCAACCCTTGAAATGTGGAAGGTGCATTTGTAAGGCCAAAAGGCATGACCAAAAATTCATAATGGCCTGCATGAGTTCAGAATGTTGTTTTTGGGATATATTCTTCCTTCATTCTAATCTGATGATACCCTGAACGAAGATCCAACTTTGTGAAATAAATTTCTCCATGTAGTTCATCTAACAATTCATCAATGACAGGAATGTGAAACTTATCTTTAATAGTGATCTTGTTGAGCTCTCTATAACCTGGACACATAATCCATGAACCATCTTTCTTGAATACCATTACCACCGGTGCAGAGTAAGAACTTTGGCTAGTTCTAATAATGGCAGCCTCTAACATTTCTTCAAACATACACTAAATTTCACTATTCTGGGCATAAGGGTATCTGTACAGCCTGATGTTAGGAGGAACACTCCCAGGAATTAGGTGAATATCATGATCATGATTTCGAGTGGGTGGAAGACCTTTGGGAATATCTTCAAATACTTTGGAATTCTTATCAATTATCCCTTGGAGATCTAGGGGAATCGATGTCTTAGATGTTTGAAACTATAGTGAGCATAGTTGTGCAATTACACCTTGATGCCCCTTTTTTAATAATTGTTTTATGCCATTAAAGCTTATCACCTTACCGGGTTTCCTTGTGATACCTCTTAACTCAATTTCCTTTCCTTCCAACGAAAATTTCATGAAAAGTTCTTGAAAATTAAAATCCATTGTTCCTAATGATTGTAACCATTGGATTCCTAGTACAAAATCAGCACCACCCATGGGATAGAAATCATTGGACTATTCATTACATATTCCCCCATAGTAAGATTGATCTTATTACATTTTCCTGAGTAATTGATAGTTCCTCCATCTGCAATCATTACTTGAAACTATGGTGTTGGATATACAAAGAAATTGAGAGCTTTGGTTAATTTATAGTGAATGAAATTATGAGTACTATCAGAATCAATTAGGACTATTACCTTTTTTCTTTTTGATATATCCTTTGATATTGAAGGTTTGAGGAGTGCTAATTCCAGCCAATGCAATACACGATATCGTGGGAGTCAAAGCTTCAGAAGAAATCACTTCTATGTTTTCATCTTGAGATGGTTGTTTTTCTAGTTCTTATTCTTCTTCCTCTTCACAATATATGTAGAATAATTTCTTCTCACCACACTTATGTCCCTTACTATACTTGTTGTCACAATTAAAGCATAAACCTTTTTCTTTTCTTTCCTCCAATTGTTGAGGTGTCAACCTTGTAGGTTGAGGTGTTTTAGAATAAGGAACATTATTATCTCGATAGATGTTAGGAGTGGTCCTTCTAGTAGCCATATCCATAGCCATATTTTGACTTCCAACATTTCTTGCCACCCTAAATGCATTCTCCAATGATTTGGGTTCCCAAAGGCGAACTTCATGTTGAATGTTATCCCTTAAAGTTCCTATGAATACTTCAATCAAGTGCTCATCTGGAATATCTATTACCTTTATATTTAATCTTTGGAAGTTCTCAATGTTCTCTGTAACTGAACCCTTTTGCTTGAGATTTATCAATTGGCTAAAGAAGGTCCTTGTATCCTCATAGTGTTCTATCATTTCTTCCGTGAAAATTTTCCAAGTGACGAGTGATTTGCAAGAAAAAATCCATCGATACCACACAAATTGATTGGGTTCTAAATATAAATAATAAATTTGTACCTTTTGTGTATGTGTCACATTATGTAGATCAAAGAATTGCTCCCTCTGAAGTATCCATGTGATTGGGTCCTTACCATCAAACTTCCTCATATAGATCTTAGGAAAGTGGTTGGTCTTCAACCCAAGGTTAGAGTTTCTCCATTCTTGATTCATCTTCCTTATGTCCTCATCATGAATTTCATGGGATACATTTTCACTTTCAGGTGTCATCTCTATTAGGAAAATTTTCAATCCTTCCATGATCTCCCTTTTTAAGCCATCCATATTAGTATCTATTATTTCTTCCAACTTAGCTTCCATTGAATCCATCATCCCTTGTAGTTCATCTTTTGTTACTGTCTTCTTTTGTAAATAATTTATATCCCTACGCATTTCTTCACCTTCATAAAGAGTCCAAGTAGGATTGTCTGGAGGCTTATTTGGTTTAGAAGTTCCCTTTTTTGGTGGCATGTTGGCCAAGTATCACTTTAAACCTTTATTTTGAGGTGGTTCTTCTAGACAATATTTCTTTTGTTGTATCTCCAAAATTTCGGCCCTTCTGGGTATGAAAATTTATTTTTTGTAGTTCTATGATATTTCTTCTCTGCAATTCCACAGGTCTAATCAAAATTGGATGTGCTAAGTGGAATTTATTGTAACTTCCCCACAACTTGCTGATTTTTGGCCTTTCCATGAGATCTCACTTGTATAGAGTGCCCCACACAAAATAATTGATATACAACTCTGAAAATTGTACCAAAAATACTACAGACTGTCCACTATCCAATGAAACTAGTCTCACTTAATTTGGATACTCGAAAATATTTTATGATTGTTTTACCCGAAACACCTTCTTGAGACTAGTCAATAGGACTAGCCAGATGCCCTATATTCCACAGGGTGTATCTACAAATGTACGATGAATCAGAAGATGAAATTTTTATCACATATAAATTAACAATTTTTGTGAATATCCTCTAGATTTCACAGTTTGAAAAGTTACAGAAAAAATTTCATAGTGAAAATACTGCAATGAATAAATTCAGGATGATTCTAGAACCCTATCTTGAACAGGATGTATCTCTGAAAGTATAAGGCCTCAGGAGATGAAATTTGAACCCAACGCACCTTGGTCCATATAATAAATATCCTCCAAGGGTTACCTTATAAAACTTCATAGAAAACAAATTATAGCGAAAATTCCAAGGTGTCTCAGATGTAGCAGCGAAACCCCAAGACCTTGAGCTCTGATACCAAATGTTAAGAACCAAATATAAATATAGCATAGAAAAACATAAGAATAAGTACTCAACACCTTGAAAAAGATATAATTCCAGATAATAAGCCTTTTCAAGGGGGAAACCTCCTTATACACGACATAAATTTCCAAATACAAGATGATTCCAAATGAAAATGTCTCCTTGGTATATATAGGAGACTAGGAGGTACAATTACAACTAATGGACCCAAGATGACATAAATAAAATAACATTACTGTTGTAATATTCCCTAACTAACGGGTAATGTGCCACTATTTAGGGCTTAACACTCATTATTCCTTTACATATAACAACATACTGCTTGAACTTACATATATTACATACAAAATGGACATTAATTGTGATGGCATGGGTCCCTTCACGTCAACAAATCAATATCCTTCTCCATCTGTAGCCTTAAATTTTTCCTTTGCTGATCATCCTAAAGCATGTGTCAATAGCCTATTGTTCTTGTCAGATATGATTTGGATCACACCTCCCCATTGGGAGGATTTTGGTCCCCAAAAGTTGCCAAGGATAGATGAGGGAACTTGGTTTCATTCTGGTTCCTCCCATACCACTTGTCTTTCCTTGCAATCTATCCATTGAGACCAATATGCCACATTCGTTGTTGTCCTCTGCGAGTTGTTCATTCCTTGTGTTGAAAAACCATGTCTTCATTCAACTCCTCACGTCCATGAGGTGCAAGGTATTCAATAGTGGGAAGAACCTGGTGTTCTTCCTCCTCATCCAACATGGAGGGTTCAAACAACTTCAAATTTTCCATGTTCACGATTGAGATGATCTGCATATAAGGTGGAAGTCTGCGCCTAAAGGCATTCTCATTCAATTGCTCAATAATCTCAAATGTTCCATATCTAAGGGGCTTGAGTTTCTTTGTTTCTCCTTGTAGTCATTCCTTACAGAGATAGAGCCATACCTTGTCTCCAACATGAAATTTATGTTGTGTGCAACTGATGGCTCTTCTTGAGTTTCTCTTGAACCCTTATATGTATATGCCTAATCTTGTCCAGGAATTTTCTTTCTTTTTGTTCTTCTCTTTGTAGTCTTGCTTATTCCTTTTGTTGTCAATAAACAATGTCAAATGGTGAAGGAGGTAAATAACCAAAATAAGTCTTGAAAGAAGACTTATCAGTGAAAGAATGAAGTGATCAATTGTAAGAATGTTGAATGTAGACTATCTGCTCATCCCAAGTCTTCGAATGTTTGCTATTGTAACCTCTCAATAATTGCACTAGCATCATGTTTACTACCTCAGTTTGTCCATCGGTCTGAGGATGGAATGAAATGGAGTACTTCAACTTGGTATCAATTCTTTCCCAAAGCACTGTCCAAACTTTTCCCAATAACATGCTATACCAATCAAATATGATGGAGGTTGGAAATTTGAAATGTACCCAGACATGGATGAAAAATAGTCCAACTGCTTCTCATCCAGATATTGTCTTCTTACAAGGAATGAACACACACATTTTGTTTAAGCGGTCTACCATGAAAAACAAGTAGTCATGGCCTCTATGAGTCATAGGTAAAACTCCAAAAAAATTCATAGATATGCTCTCCCAAGTCCTACTTGGTACTAGCAATGGCATGTACAAGACAAATTTTTGATTGCTTAGATTGCTAGTGCTGCAAAGAACACAACCTCTAACAAAATTTGACACCTTCTCTTGCATCTTTGGCCAATAAACATATTACTGTAGATTCACCAATGTCTTTGTTACATCAAAATTCCCCAAAACCCTAGAAGTGTGTGCTTTTTTCATCAATTGAACTCTTCTATCCCAGGATATCCATAGTTTTTCCAACTTGTACAACAAACCATCTTGGAGGTGGTATTCATTTCCTTCCATGATCTCACTAACCTCTCCTTTAGCTACTTGTAGACTCCTTTGAAATATTCATCTCCATCATAATCTTCACTCAAAAGTTCATGAGTGAAAGGCTCAAGTTGCATTATCATTCCAATTGTTGCAATCTTCTTTAGTGATGCTCGAGAGAGCATGTCTACTAGTCTATTCATGACTCCTTTCTTGTACTTAGTCAATAAATGAAATTATTGCAAGAAACCTAACCACTTGTAATATCTCACCTCCTGCATCTTTCTCTAACTCTGTAGATACTGAAGGGGATGATGATCTATGTGTATGATAGTATTTTTTCCCAAGAGGTAATTCTTCCACTTCTTCACTGATTGTACAGTCACAAAGAGCTTTGTATCACATGTGGGATAGTCAATAACTGCTCTATGATTTTTTTTTTGATGGTATCACACATGCCTTCCTCCATGCATGAGTACTATTGGAATACTAAGAGGAGGGTCTGATCAATATGAACACTTTTACCACTTTTAATGACAATATATAAACTTCAATCTTATCAGTAGTATATCATCAATGTATCATCTATGATTGCATTCAATAAATCATGAGCATATAAACATAAGAAACATGAAATCAACATCATCACATCAAATACATAGTACACCATAATTTATGTGGAAACCCAAATGGGATAAAACTACATAATGATTTCTTATATATATCAAAGAATACATTCATTGGAAGAACCAACTTCCCAATTCTCCAGCTACAACTGCAAGGAGGATACAACCCCCTATTTACAAGCTCCAACTTGAAGGAAGATACAACTTCCTGAAATATTCTATGGCTCCAACCAGAAGAAGTATACAACCCCATGATTCTCAGGCTCCAATCTGAAGGAAGCTCCAAATCCCTATGTTCTCTGGATCCAACCAGAAGGAGGCTACGACCCCCTTTCCTTGCTTCATATTTTTTCCATGAAATATAAGTGTAGACCAACTTTAACTAGCACAATCACTTCCACTATCACTATCACCTACACCTATAACCTATCAATGTGTCATTGCCACTATCATTATCACCTCCATTGTCACATCAACCTGTAACTAGTCAAACTGTCACTGTATCCAACCTGTCACATCAACCTGTCACATAAACCTATCCAACATGTGACTGACCAACCTGTCCAACCTATCCAACCTGTCGCTATCACCGATACTCAACCATTTCCTCTCACATGGATCATATAACAAGGACACCTCTCAACTAGATTTCCAACATCACCAACACATGCCTCTACCAAGAATGTACCAAGATCACCAATATATCATCACAAGATATGTGTCTCAACCATGTACCAAAGTATGTACCAAACCATCAACCTATATGAGACCAAGCATCAACTGTGCACCGTGACCTATACCACAACAAGTGCATCAACCATGCACCAACACCTATACAAAAACAAGTGCATCAACCATGCACCAACACCTGTACCATGTACCTCAACCATAAACCATGTAAATCAATAATGTACATCAACACCTGTACCATACCATTTACCAACAATGCATCTCAACCATATACTATATCACTCAATCATGCCATACACCATATAACATAAGATATAGACAATGAAGTACCTCACCAAAGAATCTACTAATATCACCAACATATGCCTCTAACCATGCACCATATCATCAACCATATGCCTCAAACAACATGCCAATCATCCATAGACCATGTACCTTAAAAATGTGCCATATCACTGATGATATGTATCAACCAATTACCATAACCATGTGCCAATATATCCAAGATATGCACCTAGTAATGTACCTCAACAGATATACCTCAACCAACATGTATCAACATGTATCACAGTGTCTTGCCTTAAGCATGTTCTACAATCTCACCAAGATGCAACCTCATAACACATAGAATAACATACCTTTTACATCTGTAACTAACCTGGTGCCTATGATCTTGACACACAGACCTGTAGCAATACCTCAGTCCTCAACAACCAGGAACAAGTATCCTCCTTCACTTGTGTCTTGTCCTCGTGGGACGAAGACTACTTGTCACGTGGGGCCTCGTGTGACGTTCCCTAGGAAACATGTGGGAATGCCTCATGGGGAACCCTATGCTTGACCCACGAGGGCCAACCTAATTAGGGTTTATCAAAAACCTGTTCTCTCTGCAACTACAAAACTTTCTCTCTTCCTTCACACTTTCTTCACTGCCTCAGCCTCAACCTCAGATTGACCATTAGACTAAAATATTAGACCAAAATATTAGACCAAAATATTCTCACAATATAGATATTCAATCAATGTGTGTGTACTTATGAGAGACTCCTTGAGGTGTATTTATACTTTTTATAGGTAACCTCTTTCCTTATTCTTATGGATTCTTGAATTTCTTGTTACAACCACTTTACCCTTTCATTAATTAACTTGTAACCAATTAGGGGCTTCTTGACCATCTTTTGGGGCTTCCAAATTCATGAGGTCATACCTACCTAACCGTAAGGAACCACATGGCATACCACCTATCACGGGAAACAAATGACAAGGAATATCCATCTATGAGTTTCTTACCTACATTTTCACTATCCTTCATGTCCTTATTCCTTAAACAACTTCAGGTCTCATGACAACACCTCTGGGGCTTCTTGTAGACTTCATCAAATGCACTCATCACATCTGCTAACATCAACCACTCTTGTTGACATCAATGAAAACCAACTCACCATCAATATCAACCACATCTCTAGGGATTCTATACTTCTCCAAAGGTTGAAATCAATGACAACCAACTTTCCAAACCAACTATCCAACAATCCCCCCCTTTGGCATTAATGGAAACACCAACATTGATGGAAACACTCAGACTCTGACACTCGTTCTCCACCTATGACCATCACTCCTTATCAATGTTTCTCTCTCTCCCCCTTTGACATCAATGACAAAGGGTATATCTCCTTGGGGCTGCTACTCTTGTCTTCATGGTTCCGTTCTTTCACATGTTTTTATCCTCATGTTTCTTTCCATGTTCCTCTTTTGATAGAAAATAGTGACTCCCCTTTAAAGTATACTTTTTATAAACATTATTTATCTTCTGAGATTTCTCTTTCTCTCCTTTTGACATCATGGGAAAAAGGATAACTCATGTTTTTAGTATGTCTCCTCTTGTATGCATGCTTAATCTTTCTTTTTGGATCTCTTTCTCTGACGATTTCTCTTCTCTTGACTTCTATGCAATATGTCGTGTATATCAATGTAGGAATAGGAGTATATGTTTATTTTCCTCTCTTCCAGTGCTTTCTTATTATCCATTGGTTCTTCCCCTTGTAACTGTCTGAAATATATAAAAAACATTCATTACTTGATTTCTTCATTCACTTGTCATGTTCACTTGACCATACTATTCAATTATTTTCTTATGATGATATAGTTTTTGCTGACAATTTCTCTTTATGTGTTCTATTGTGCCTTTCACTACATTCCTTTCTATGACCAAGTAATTCCAATTGATTCCAATTGTAAATACATTTCTATGCATATTCTCTGACCCATGTTTTCTATATATGCTAAGTATCCATCTCTATCCATATGTCACAAACTGTCCATAATTTTTCTACACAATAGTCCACAGTGTTGACCTATCTATCACTATATATGTGTCCACTGGTATTCTCTATATACAAATCAAACCTTGCATGTCTGGACAACCTGTACTAAAGATATTCCTGCCTAAATACATACATAGAATATAATCATAAACTTCTTATTATGTAACTTCCAACTAACACCTGTGTGGGAACACTACTTCTCAAATGATCAATCTGTCACTCTATACTTTTGGTGTCTAATTGCTCTAAATTTTTCTCTGCAAACCCTTCAAACTGGTCGAAGGATGGTTCTCTGATATGTAGAGTTGTTTCTTAGACTCCCCCTGTTCAACATTCATATTGTTAGGAGTCTCCAAGATGGATGGATTAGAATAATGGAGGAATCCTCCCTAATGTGGAGCAATCTTCCTGTTCATCTAAAGACTCATCATCTCTTTGAAATATAACTTCTTCTTTTTTGCTTGTGGATTTATTATGATCTTGCACTATAATTCCCGACAGTACAATATCTTGGGCATGTTCTCTATTAACCTTCTCTTATTTTATTTCCCACACTACTGCAAATCATGCGATCTCTGGGACCTGTTCTTTATTCACTTTCTCTTCTTTTCTTTCTTTTCTTCTCCAGACCTTCATGTATCTGACATCTTCCTTTTTTCCTATAGATATTTCTTGATCTCATACTATTGCCAATCCTGAAAGTATGATTTATGGGTGTCCTTCATTCATATGCTCTTCTTTAACCCATTCTCATTTTCTTTTACAAATTTTCTTATATTTGATATCAGTGTTCTCTTTCATAGAAGTATCCATCATGCTTCTACAATCACGAGCAATGTGACCATAATTGTGGCAGTTGTAACATTCAATGTTATGTGGAGCCACATAAGAATTTCTTGCTTGAAAATTTCTTCCATAAGCCTTGCAATATACAAATTTATGTCCAAAGTTAGTAAAAATAAAACAATGACTATAAAAGAAATTTACATACCTGGGAGTGAGTGATCTTCTTTGTGGTTTAGTCCTTTTGAATTCCTGCCTTGGTTGATCACGATCTTCTCTTCTGTTGATTCCTTCATCATGATTGAAGCTTTAGAATGTAGAGGGTATTCTTTGATATCTGTATCTTCTATAATCTTCTTCTTGGGTCTTATGCACTTCTGGAATGTTATCCTTTAGGGGATTGCATTCCTCCTTCATCATAGAACCTTTAATGACTACTGCATAACTCTTAGTATTCTCTTCATTTTCCCCTTCCGATAACCTGTAACTTTACTCTTCAACTTTCTTTTCTGATGATGTGGATTTTTCTCTCTCTTCAACATTCTTGACGAGTTTGACGATTTTAACTTCTTCTTCAATATTCTCAACCTATTCTTATTTCTTCATCATCTGAATCTTCATGACTTCTTTTGTTCTCTTTTCTTCTTCAAGTTGGGTCTTCAAAGTGATTATTTTTTTTTCAAGTCTTCTTTTTTCTTGACCAAATTCTGCTTCAAGCTTATTTAAATCCTTACTTCTTTCCTTGAGATGATATGTCAAAATATTCTCTCTCTTTTAAGCTTCCTTGCTCTGTGCTACTTTTTTGGCTTCCAAAAACTACTTCTCTTCCATCTGACTTTTGTATGCTTCTTCAATCCTTCTAGATTCTTCCAACTAATCTTTTAAATTCAAAATGACCTGTCAGGATTCTTCAGAACTTTCTTGAGAAGTCTTCTTGATTGATTTTTCTTTAAGAGAATTGTTTTTCTTCATTTATTTCATCAATTCGTCTAAAGCACTGATTAATTCTGCTTCAAGGTCTACTATGCCTTCTTCACAATCTTCTTCTTTTGAATTTGTCTGACATGATGAACATATTTCTTCTTGTGTTGTACCTACATATTCTTTAGCATTCTCTAGCTCTGTGATGGGATAAAAATAGATATTATGTAGCTTATCCCAAAGTTCTTTAGCTAATGAACATTTTCCCACTTTGTCTTTTACTGAATCAATTAATTCTTCCTAGACAAAATCCATTATTATTTTGTTTTTTTTTTTCAATTCCTTCTTGGCTACAGTCTTTGGAGATTTCTTTGTAGCGGTGTATCCTGTAACAAATGATTTCCAAACATCATATGCATGTGCCTGTAAAAATGTTTTGATCCTAATACTCCACATTTCATACTTCTTACCATTATGACCATTGAATTGTGATATTCCTTTTTTATAAAAATTGTTGCTCTCCATGATCTACCTTCCAGTGGTTAAACTGTTTCCTGAAGGAACCTTCTCTGATACCAATTGTTGAAATACTAAGAGGGTGGGGGGTGAATCAATATGCACACTTTTACCACTTTTAACCACAATATATAAACTTCAATCTTATCAACAATATATCATCAATGTATAATATATGATTAGATTCAATAAATCATGAGCATATAAACATAATCAACATCACATCAACATCATCACATCAAATACAAAGTACACTAGAATTTACATGGAAACAAAAATGCGAGAAAACCACAAAATGTTTTCTTATATATATCAAATAATACATTCATTGGAAGCACCAAATTCCCAATTCTCTAGCCACAACTGAAAGGAGGCTACGACCCCCTATTTACAGGCTCCAAACTTAAGGAAGATACAACTCATTGAATTCTTTGGCTCCAACTAGAAGGAGGCTAAAACTCCCTGATTCTCAAGCTCCAACCTGAAGGAAGATACAACTCCCTGTGTTCTCCATCTCTAATCCGAAGGAGGCCATGGCCCCCTTTCCTTGCCCCTTCTTGTCGCCCTGAAGTATAAGTGTAGACCAAATGTCACTACTACAATCAATGCCACTTTCATTATCACTATCACTACCACCTCAACCTATAACCTGTCAACATGTCATTGCCACTGCCATTGTCACTTCCACTATCACTATCACTGCAGCTATCACATCAATCTGTAACTAGTCAACCTGTCACTGTATCCAACCTATCACATGCATGTGTCATTGTCAACCTATCCAACCTATCACTGACCAACCTTTCCAACTTGTCACTGTCACAGATACTCAACCAGATCTTCTCACATGGATCATTATTATTGGAAAAATCGGTAAGTGTGGACACAAACTAATCTCCCTAAATTCAACAAGAAGCTAGAACAAAACAAAGCAAAATGCAAGCTTCTCCTTAGATTTCATTGCAATGTAAACTAGTTCAAAGAGGGACAAATGACATACCATTTAAACGACATTTGATCCTCACTAGTGTCATCCTTTATCCATATTTGTATTTTTGGGATGTTGAACCTGTTAAGAAGCACAAACCAACAAAGAGAGAGAACAATGATATATATATATTCCAATAAATCCTATGCATAATATCAAGGAGTTATACAATAAAAGTAGAGACACCTTTATAGGGAATAAATGTATTACTGCATTATATTGAATGAAAGTGGAGAATACAACCCATGCCTTGATGTTTCAAGGTCCCTTCCAATGGACATTTTATTCAACACACACACTTTTTCTCCAATGCTTTTGATGAAGAGCATTCCCAACCTGACTTGGAAAGCTAAAGCAAAGCTATCACAAGTACAATCTTCATCATAATTCTTCATGCATAAGCAAGCCTAGCATTTCCCATGAGAGATCCCTCTTTATATAGGGTGAAAGAGGGATGGATGAGAATATTAGGATGATCCCACTAAATTAGAGAAGTGTTGGCACAGGGGCAGACCTAGGGTTTAGCTCTAATAGCACACCAACAAGCCCTAACTACTGGCCCTTTCGGCAACACCTGTGAAGCAGATGCAGTCTCACCCAAAGTAGCAATAGGGGGTTGCAAGACACACGTGTCTACAACCAGAGGAAATGCAAGTGGAATCAAGGCAACCACACACAGAGATCGGATTATTCTTTCTGAGCATAAACCTACTTCGCATAGTTATATATCATATCTAACATACTAATGCATCATCAGAGTAACAGAGTAAATAACACCATCAATCACACACAACAACATGATATACGTGGTTCACCCTCTACCTGGTGTTACAAGAGAATCCCCCTGCGGACAAGTGGATTGCCTCTTGGATACTAGACCCCTATAACCAAGACAAAAAGGTGGTAACGTTGGTCACTGACATCCTTTTAAATCTAGCTAAACTAATGTATAGAGAAGAGGAAGAAAGGTGTACATTTTTAACAATGTTCGTCCTCGCACATTCCGAGTTGAGATTTGATCCCCAAGATCCTCGATAAGTCCTGCAAAAAAAACAAAGACATAACAAGCTTCCTATTCTATTAAGATTATCTTGAAACCAGATCTATCTAATAGAGACAAGTTCATGTAGAATAAACACAACCTTGAAATAAACAGGCCGAACACATATGTATATTAATGAAAACAAAGCAAAGTGCTTACAACCATGATGTAGATGCAACAGCTTCACCAAGCACTCTTTGTCCATACCCTTGCTCAAATAATCCACCATCAAAATGAATATGCTTTCACTGATAAATATCCCTTATGAGATCATAAATTTTATGCCTCTTGTTATCGCACAGTTTGTAGCTAAGATAAAAGGCTATAAGGTAGAGGGCCAAACTGGTGTAACATGAACATATCCCACCCAATGTCACCACAATGGGAAGGCTCTTTCTCTTTAGGGAGGCTAGGCCCAGGGGAGACATCGCCGGTGACCTGGGGTTTTGAAAGGGCAAGGGATAAAAGGACAAGGACAAATTCCCCCTTCACAGATTACCACCAATTAGATAGTGCCAGCTAAACAACCAATAATAAGGTATAACCAAAGAAAATAAAAACACCTGCTTAAGACAATGCAACAAGGAACCTGATACGTGCAATCTTTGATTAGTACTTCATATATATTAAATACTATCTGGTATTCAATATGAGCAGTTTAAAAGTAAATGTTGACGAAGTCAATGTTTACAAAATAGTAATGATAAATGGATCACTTGTCAATAAATACAAGAATGATATGGCATCCAATACAAACAAATCACTTCTTAACTCAATTAATGCCTTCAACAACCATTCAATTGCTCATAAAGTAAAACGTTGCTGCATTGAGATGAAATAACCAAGAGTCACGTCAGCAAATTAGGGTTAGTAGGTTAGGGTTAGTGTAGTTAGGGTTTTAAATTCAAGTTTTGAGAGTGTTTGGATCAAATTATTACTTCAACACTGGAGGTATTGGGATCAGTGCCTTAGGGTAGAATGGAGTCAATAAGTGAAGGATGCAAAGGTTGAAGGAGATGAGATTTCAAAGGACTAGAGGGAAAGGTTTCAAGGTGCTACTAAAGCAGGGCCTCAAAAATAGAACCCTAGGGCAGAGAGGCTCACTTCGGTGTTGAAAAAGCAAGGCCTCATGCTATCTCCTCCTTCCCAACAAATGGATAGCTCAAATGAAGCACAAAATCAAGACAGGAAGGCTTAATGAGGGAGAGTGTTGCTACAACAAGACTTTTTCATCAAACCCTAAAGGAAAAATGGCCCTAAGTGTAGATAACCTAGGCCTTGGATGTATTCCTCCTCTTGTGTTCTAAAAGGTACGGCTAGAACAGGGGAAAGAGAAACAAGGAGTGTAGCTACATCTAGGCTCTCTTCCTCTCTTTCAATGGCTGAAGGTTTCTCTATCAAGGGACATGAGACAAGGACCTACTTGTGTGCTTGTCACCTAGGGTTTTGATTCAGTGGATTTATAAGCCATATGCAAGGAATTTCAACTACAACCATTCAATAAGAAGTTTTGCAGAATAAAAACTTAAAATTCATGAAGAAATAACCATGCAAACCCTAGTTGTAACACCTTCCTTCAAGAGAAACACCATAAATGCCAAAACATCTCTTCCTTCAACAGGTGTGCATCACTTAGTTCAGCCAAAAGCCCCAATAGGGTGCTAAAAATCAGACCTCACTATGAGTGAGTTAATTTGTGATCATCAAAATGAGAGTCAAAACCCTCAATATATAGTGTATCAATGACCTAATTTTACCTTTTAGGTCATAAAAAGGCTGACAAGGCCATAATGTCAAAATCATACTGTTTTTACATTAAATGCTAAGTAAAATCCCTAATCAAGAAAAAGGTGAGACGTCAAGCCCCTCTGAGGGAGACGTTAGCCCTTTCTAGGGCTAATGCAGCATCCAGAAGCAAAATGTTAGCCCTCCTTGGGCTCTTCCAAATTGCCACACATGCCAACCAACCTTTTCTTCTTCCATCAGCTTTGTATTTTCAGCAACAACAACATCCATCACCATCGGCTTGGTCTTGTATAAGAAGATTTTCTTGCTCCATGAGGTAATTGGTCCAGGTATCATGGTATGTGTCACTTTTGATCATTAAAATATTCAAATATATGCATTTGATTCCTTTTATCTCTAAAAATTTCTTGGATCTTACATTTGCCCGCTTGACCATGCTTAGGGAAATTCACAAGGTGCCCTAGCAAGCCCGTGACCGTAGGTTTTGGTTTGCCACTGGGGAATTTCTGAAAAGCCATCGTCCACTCCCATAATAGCACCATTGTTTCATCTTATCTCCCACTCATTTATCCCAATCCACTTGTCCATGCATTGGGTTGACCTATTTGTGGGGTTGCATCTTATCTCGTGGGAAGAAGGGGCTAAAGGCCCAGAAGGTAAAAGCAACTGGTAAAAGACAAAAGCCTAGAATGAAACCTCGAGATCCTTCACCCAGGGATCCTCGAGAAGGCAGTAAAAATCCTCTCAACAAGAAACAAGAGGGACCTAGAAAATAACAAAACAAGACCTAGTCAGAGGATAGGGGGTCTCATCATGAGCCAACCTATTAGGTCCATGGGTACCTAGTAGTATGACATTGCCACCATCTAGTTACCATGCTAGGGTAGTGACCTTTGGTTGCATGGCCAAGGGAAAGGGGGTCTCATCATGAGCCAACTTTCTCATCTCTGTGAAAGTACTTGTGGTTAATGCTGTCAGCTCTGGTCACCATGCTAAGGCAGTGTCCCCTAGTTAGTTCTTGAATGAAAAGAAAAAGAAGAAGAAAAGAAAAGGAATAAAGCAAGAAAAAGAACAAAGGCAAGAATGGGCTTGGAAAAAATGTATCCATGACAGGTTCAAATCGCCTTCTACAAAGGCACCCACAGGTAACACTTATGCACCCTTGGCCCTCACTGCACCTCATGTTTGGACATCCCCTAGCCACATCACCTCACTTACATGGCTTGGATGAGATCTTCATGGAAACTTTCCTTTTCTTGTGGACACTAGCCCAATAGGACGCCTTGTCCTTTTCTCCAATATTGTATTGCAGGTTTTTGTAATGTCTTTGAGATATTGACTGACGCACTAGGGTTTTTATGCATATGTTTAATAATATTGATGATGAGATGTGATTGAGATTGCTATGATCCCTGTGACTGATGAGCCCATGGAGGGCATAGCTTTTGATGTGCAGGACCATGCTCGATGGACAGGAACCATTTGAACCAGTACACATGGGGAGGTGACCATTTCAGACCTCCATTAGGCTGAAGAGCCCACCAGATGGATGTTGAGACCCCATCAGTGTAGAATTCCTGGAGAAACCCCGATAGATCTAGAATTCTAGTTAAATTGAACACAAACAATTTGCTGATATTCAAGAGATGAGAGAAAGTTTTTGCTCCATAAATCAGAAAATTATATTAATAAAAAATGAATATACACGAGAAACCATCCTCAAAAAGGAGAGAGGAGGTGAATATATAGAATTTCAAACATAGAAATTCTAGTCAAAAAAAGATAGAAATAGCTAAAATAGGTGTCATAAGCTAAGGGAGACCACATAGTTCGACCTAGACCACTAAAGATACATGTCACACACTCATTAATGTCCACACAAGTCAAGTGATGTGCATTAGCTGACTTAAACTCACTTAACTGACAAGAGAAGCAGTTCCAACTCACTTAACTGACCTGAAATAATAGTTACTAATAATAGTAACGACAAAAATCATTAATTAAGGAATAAATCTCTCACTCAAAGAGGAGGTGCGCATTTCCCAATAATATATGAGTTTTTGCATGGGGGAGTTGGAATAAATCATGCATAAATCAAGAAAATCAAGAATAAATCAAGAAAATCAAGAACCAGGAGTTGAGTCTTGATCTAAAAATAACAGTTTTTCCTAAAATCTAGGGATGAGGCACCCTTCTTCTTTATGTGGCCAAATTAGGTGAAATAAAGTGTAAATGAATGTATTAACCAAGATCTAGGAGTCTAATCTAGGTATAAACTGAGACGAACAAAGTTCGCTCACACAAGAATTATCCAAAATACTTGGAATATAACAAAGTAATCCATATAGGACTGTAAATAATAAATGAATAGTAAGATATAAGATAATAAGATATAAGATAATAAGATATAAGATAGATGATTACAATTGAGAATGAGGGCTCGTTTATATACCCACGCAGGGGTGCCCTTTACAAATAGTCATGTCCTTTGAGACATGACCTTTCATTATTAATAATTATTATTTATTAATTATTATGTTATGAATATCTATGATATATGTATATTTATGTTCATAACATTGCCTTCCCCTTAAAAATGCTTTGTCCTAAAAGCATAAGCACTAGAAGGCTTCCCTTTGAACTTTTGTTCTAGCACACGATGTCTTCTCAAATCTTTTGTTCTTGTAGTTATGACTCTCGATGAAACAAGATGATATAACCTTCGAATTCCCAAACTGATATGTTGCATCTTTTGGGGAGTGATCCATCCCAAATCTACTTTCATTGGAATTGTTTGATGATTGATTGTTCCAAGTTGTTGATTTTGTCTTTGTTCTTTTTCAGTGTGGTATTTTATTTGTTGGTAAGAAGAACATTGTTTATTTTCCTCTTTTTCTAGTCGTTGGTCAGAAGGACTCTTGTGATTTGGATGATGATAAGGCATCCTAATCTCTTGTGACCTTTCCTTGGAATCATATTCTTTTGATGTTTGTAGTGATCTGTCCATGTAAGCATTCTTTTGAATATGACCATTATGTGACTTTGTATTGGTTCATTTTTCTACTATCGAGATTTGAATGTCGGATAAATTTGGATTAGTCATTGTTTCCTTATCGATTAATGATGTTTTGCGATATAGCTCTCCTTGTAAAGACTTCTTATCGTGCTTGAGATTTTTAATCTGAGTTAATAAATCTTGATTATGTTGTCTTAATCATAAAATTTCTTCTTTATCTTTTGACTTGTCATCTTTATTTTTTGATTCTAGATTCTCCCTTCTTTCATCCTTAAAGCTTTTAATTTGTTCTAGTAACTTCTGATTAAGGTTCCTTAGGCAAGAGCTTTCTTCCTCTTTTTTGGTTAATTTTTCTTTAAGACATTGATTTTCTTGTTCGAACTTTTGAAAACACCACTTCTCCTTGGACTTCATGATTTTTGCAAGTAGTTTTTGATTATGATTTCTTAGGCAAGAAATCTCTTCATCTTTTTCAATGATGGTTTTGTCACATTCTTCTTGTTGATCTTGCAACTTCTGTATTGACTTCTGGTTATCTGGAAGGATCACTTCTGATATGTCCTTCAGGTCTTCTGATGATGGAGCTTCTAAAATTGACTTCATTGTAGCGTCCTGTAATGTGAATTTCTTCTTCTTATAAGAAAAGGTTAAAAACTTTCTCCTTGTGTTGAAAATAAAAGTACCTAATGTATCTACCCAAGTTGACCCTAGAATTATATCAACATTGTCTTGATACATTGATACCACATTGAATTGACCTATGAATTTGTACTCGTCAATAGATAGTTGTAGGTTCTTAATTTCATATTTCCCATAGAAAAGACACGTGTTATTTTCAATTATATTTGGCTCTAAAACCATTAATTGGTTTGCCAGTCCAACGTTAATGTGATTTTTCCTAGCGGTCGGGCAAATAGCGATGTTAATATTCTTTCCCTGAATAATCCCATTAACATTTAATAAGGGATCCACATATTTTTTATAAGTAGAAGGAAATCTTCCTTGTTTTTTACTACAAAAATCCATTTCGTTCATTTTTTAATTGTCCTTTTATCTTAATAAAAAGTAATTAACTTCCTTTTTTCTTCAAAATTGATCTTTTAAAAAAAAAAAAAACTTTCCAATATATATATATATATATATATATATATATATATATATGAGATTGTTTTTTTTTCTTTTTCTTTTGTTAACCCCTTTTTATACTTTATAAAAAATTCAACCTTTATATATATATATAGTAATTTGATTGAAGACCTTGGTACTTTTTCCTTCTTAATATAAAATATAAAAGTACTTTCCCTTTAGTTGGTTTGTGACTATAAATTAAGCCTTATATTGTTCCTGCCAACATATTATTCACCTTAATGTAAGGAGTGATTCTCTCCCTTTTTAACAAAAAACCTTTGGATTTAAATTCTCGTCACTAGTAATCATTATAACCCACGAATTAATGAACCGTCATAAATTAGATTATTATGGAGGGTCACGGCTATTGGTTTCACTGATCTGTCCGATGGTTGCATCCTTCAATAGATATGGCTATTTGCAACGAGATTTTTTTCCCAAATGATGGTTTAACCTTGAATAGTTTTAGGCACAAATTACAGTTGTATTCTGACTTTAAAGATGATATGAGAGTTTTGGGAAATTTGCACTTGCTGCAGCGTATATATCTGTGATATTTCTCCACACTACTTGGTATTCCAGGTATCATGGTTATTTCAGGTAGCGGGCTCGATAATATAGCGTTTTCAGTAGCAGACCTTGTCGGGAGAGGGGTGGCGCAGGTGGACAGGGAACAGGGAGTTGACGGATGGGATGACCGGTCGGAACTAGGAGTTGGTGCACGCGGAAGGGTTATGGGGGATGGGTGGAATGGTTGTGGGGATTTAAGGGTTACGGGGGATTAAGGAAGGTGGGGAACTGCGAGAAGGTGGGAAGGGGAAAAGGGAAGGGTATAGGTTTCGCTCACACAAGAATTATCCAAAATACTTGGAATATAACAAAGAAATACATATAGGACTGTAAATAATAAATGAATAGTAAGATATAAGATAATAAGATATAAGATAGATGATTACAATTGAGAATGAGGGCTCGTTTATATACCCACGCAGGGGTGCCCTTTACAAATAGTCATGTCCTTTGAGACATGACCTTTCATTATTAATAATTATTATTTATTAATTATTATGTTATGAATATCTATGATATATGTATATTTATGTTCATAACATAAACTAATGTAAGTTAGGGTTATTCTCCAACACCCCCCCTTAAGCCTAATTGTAATGACAAAAAATTTGAGTCCTGACAACTTGGCGATTTTATGTACTCATTACATAAAAGAACTCCTCATGAAAAGAGGAAAGAGGGAATACCTCGTGGGAAACCCCCCCCCCACCAAAAGAGGGAAAAAAAAATGCTAAGTGGCCAAAAGTGACCTACTCAGTTGTCTCCACCACTCCAAGCATAACTCTCAGTTCTGAAAATTTCTTTTCAATGAAGGACTTGGTGAAGATGTCTGCAACCTGCTGCTCTGTGGGGTAGTACTGCAGTGAAATGACTCTGTCACGGATCAGCTCGCAGATGTAACGCATATGAATCTCGATGTGCTTGGTCCTCTGCCTCTGAACTGGATCAATCGATATCTGAATGGACCCCTGATTGTCACAAAATATGACAGTCGAAATTGGATACTGAATACCAAACTTGGAGAGAATCCCCCGCAACCAAACAACTTGTGTAGCTGCATTCACTGCACCTCTATACTCTGCCTCTGCTATAGATAAAAAAATCATGGATTGCTTCTTGCTAGACCAACAGAATGGCCCTGAACCAAAGCTGAAAACATAACTAGAGGTGTACTTGTGGTCTGTACCATCGCCAGCCCAATCAGAATCTGTGTACCCAATTAGTGAAAGTGGGCAATCTGCAGCATAAAAGATACCAAAACTGGGAGTATCTTTCACATATCTAAGGATTCTCTTTGTAGCTTTCTAGTGAAGCTCATGAGGCTCTTGCATATATATGGAACAAACTCCTACTACAAAAGAGATATCAGGTCAGGTGTGAGTAAGATACAACAAAATCCCAACCAACTGCTGATACAGTGTACTGTCCACCAAAGGTGTAGCACCCGCATCCTCAAATCTGACCTCTGAAAGAAAGGGAGATGCTGCTGGCTTGCATTCTATCATTTGAAAGCGGACAAGTAGATCTGATGCATACTTAGACTGTGCCATCTTGATCCCTGAAGTAGGCTGAGAAACTTCAAGACTAAGAAAGTAGTGTAGCAGTCCCAAATCTGTCATGGAAAATCGATCGTGCAATGCTGATTTTGCCGAATCAATAACTGAAGTAAGGCTCCCTGTCATCAGTAAATCATCTTCATAAAGTACTATCAGAAAAATGGAATCATCATGTTGCAACAAGTAAACATTTATATTATATTTTCATCGAATGAATCCAATGGAAAGAAGGAAAGAATCCATCTTTGCATACCAGGCTCTGGGAGCCTGTTTTAGGCCATACAAAGATTTCTTTAATCTGCAAACAAGGGAAGAGTTATGAATGTATCCTTGTGGCTGCTCCATATATATATCCTCCTTGATATCTCCATGAAGAAATGCACTCTTCACATTCATGTGGTAAACTTCCCATCTGCGAGAAGCGGCAATGGCCAAAACTAGTCGAATGGAGTCCATTTTTGCAACAGGTGCAAATGTCTCTGTGTAATCTATGCCATATACATGTGAGTATCATTTTGTGAAAATTCAAGATTTTTACTTTCTGATCTCACCATCTGCAAAAATCTTTGTTCTATATATCCATTGGCATCGAACAAGCTTTCTTCCTTTCGGAAGTGGAACCAAGTCCCATGTGTTGTTGTCCATAAGAGAAGAGTACTCTTCATCCATGGCGGCCTCCCAGAGTGGGTTTCTAGTAGCCTCAGAGTGTGAATTTGGATCTGAACCAAGTGAAATATAGAAATGTATGGGCAGCAAAGGTTCTGTGGCAGCCAGGGCTTGAGGAGCCCCAAAAAACTGTGATCTAGTCCTTCTTGTATCTGCAAGATCACCAACTAGTTCGCCCGCATCTTGCAGGGTTTTCTCTGCCCAAGTTGGAAACTGAGTTGGAGCAGCCATGACCTTCTCCTCATCCTCTATATCAGACCTAAAAGTCTGCTCTGATGGCTACTCTGAATTTCTCAAAGAAGTTTCTGACTCCTCCTCATCAGTGACAACAAGCGGTTTCTCGTCAAGGTCTTCTGAAAAATCATGCAGTGATTCTTCTTCAAACTTCACACTTCAAGATAGAATGAACTTTTCAGTGTGAGAGTCCAGCAATATATATCCTTTGACCCTTTAGGATATCCAACAAATATTCATTCAACACTTTGAGGCTCCAAAGCCTTCCTCTTATCTGTCAAAATGTGAGCCCATGCTCGTGAACCAAAAATATGAAAGTGCGACACTTTCGGTTTCTTACCGGTCCAACATTCAAAAGGAGTGCTGCCTTTGAGTGATTTGTGAGGAACTCAGTTCTGAATGTATTCTTCACAATGAATAGCTTCAGCCCATATCTTGGGAGCTAATGATTTCGACTGTAGCATACAATTGGCCATCTCTTTTAAGGACCCGTTTTTCCTCTCTGCAACACCATTCTGTTGTGGTGTATATGGCACTGTGTGTTGTAGTTGTATACCTGCATCAATAAAAAGTTGCTGCACATATTTGTTGACATACTCCCCCCCATTATCAGTACAGAGTATCTTAATCTTACACCCAGACTCATTCTCAGCAAGTGCTTTAAATTCTATAAGGCATTCAAATTCTTCCAATTTTAATTTAAAAACAAATACCCAAGTAAAGTGAGAGAAATCATCTATGAAGGTGAGTACATATCGAGCATTACTGATTGAATGCTGTGGGAATGGGCCATGATGTCACTATGAATCATCCCAAGATGTGAAGAATCTCTTTGTGCCTTCCCTTTGTCAATTTTTTTCTCTAGATGCTTGCCAAGAATGCATCCTTGACATACACCGCTTGTGAATTTAATAACTGACAATCCTTCTACCATGTTTTCCTTGTTGAGTTGATGCAAGTACTTATAGTTTAGATGGCCAAATATTTCATGCCATAACCTGCTGATATCATTATATTGTGACAGAAATACAGTGCTAATATATTTAGGAACAAAGTGGGAGAAGAAATACAAACAAGAACCGTGATCTGCAATTCCATGTGCAAGCTGTGAGCCTGTGGAAATGTCGGTAATCACTGTGGAGTCCGGAGTGAACTCCACCTTCCTTCCAGAGCTGGAATGAGTGATATGATATATCGAGAGAAGATTTGTGGACAGTGAGGGAACATGAAGCACATTTTTGAAGCAGCCCCCTTCAAGATCAACAATTCCTTCTCTGTAAACCTTTGCAGGTGTGGCATCTCCCAAGTAAATTGGGGATCTGGTGCTTTCTTCGATGGAGGAAAATTCATCTTTTGATGCAGCCATATGGTTCGATGCACCTGAATCAAGGATCCAAGATGATGGAGTGGATGTGACAGCCATTAAAGCATGACCATCTCATGCTCTCCCTCTCGTTCTATTATCATCTTTCTTCTTTGCATTTTCGGGCACTGTGAGATTGTGTTGCTGCAATTGCTTAGCTATCTCATCGATAGTCTTCCTCATGCAATTTTCTTTGGGATGAAAACCTTTGGAAATTTACCCGTTCATTTTTTCTTGTCTTTTCCACTGCTCTTTGGAGAATTAGTAGCCACAAGTGATTGGTTCTTGGAATGCTTGATGGCACCCATTTGGACTAACTTAGCTTGCTCTTGAGTCAATGTTGCAATGAAATCATTCAATGGAGGCATTTTCCATTTTTCCTGAGTCAATTTATATGCTTGAAAAGATGACACAAATACGGAATATTTAGGGCCTAATTTCGAGAGAATTGAAAGGATGAGATGTTCTTCCTCTTTCGTGAATCCACATGCATTAAGTTCAACGAGGAGGGATTTGAACTTGGTGAAGAATTCTTACAGGTTGCTGAAATGAATTGGACTTAGGGATATGATTTCATTCTTTAGTTGATGCACTCTCATTGCATCCTGCTTGTCGAACAATCCTTCCAATGTGGTCCAGACCACATCGGGAGTAGTGGCTCTACTGACATGAAAGAGGAGATCTCTAGAAATTGATAGGCATATCATCCCAATTGCTTCATCTAATTTATTGAAATACTTTATCTTCTTTGCTGTAGCAGTCGGTTCTTTCTCCATTCCCATTGTTACCCTGTAAATCCCTTTGCTTCGGAGGAGCAGAGAGATCTCTGTCTTCCATTTGAAGTAATTGAAAGGATTTAGAATGAGTTTTGTGGGATGAGAGAGATCATCCATTGCTTCTTTCTGCGCCTCTTGATGATCTATACCTCCAAATAAAACTGTGTACAATACACTAGATTCAATCTAGCTCTGATACCATGTAGAATTCCTGCAGAAACCCCGATAGATCTAGAATTCTAGTTAAATTGAACACAAACAATTTGCTGATATTCAAGAGATGAGAGAAAGTTTTTGCTCCATAAATCAGAGAATTATATTAATAAAAAATGAATATACATGAGCAACCATCCTCAAAAAGGAGAGAGGAGGTGAATATATAGAATTTCCAACATAGAAATTCTAGTCAAAAAAAGATAGAAATAGCTAAAATAGGTGTCATAAGCTAAGGGAGACCACATAGTTCGACCTAGATCACTAAAGATACATGTCACACACTAATTAATGTCCACAAGAGTCAAGTGATGCACATTAGCTCACTTAAGCTCACTTAACTGACAAGAGAAGCAGTTCCAACTCACTTAACTGACCCGAAATAGTAGTTACTAATAATAGTAATGACAAAAATCATTAATTAAGGAATAAATCTCTCACTCAAAGAGGAGGTGTGCATTCCCCAATAATATATGATTTTTTTCATGGGGGAGTTGGAATAAATTATGAATAAATCAATAAAATCAAGAACCGGGAGTTGAGTCTTGATCTAAAAATAGCAGTTTTCCCTAAAATCTAGGGATGAGGCACCCTTCTTCTCTATGTGGCCAAATTAGGTGAAATAAAGTGTAAATGAATGTATTAACCAAGATCTAGGAGTCTAAGCTAGGTATAAACTAATGTATGTTAGGGTTATGCTCCAACAATCAGGGGGCAGAGACAGGATAGAGATGGATCAGGGCCTTTGCATCGGAGATGAAGAGGACGTTCCATCAAGGGCACTTTGGCTGAGATGAACCTAGGGGGATTGACCCAATTGAAGTGGAACGTTGGCTCCATATGACCAAGGACGTGTTGATACTGAGAGGGGGGTGAATCAGTATCAAGTGAAATTTAAAACATTTTTCAACTTATACTTAAACCATTCAATTATATCCAATGATCAATGAACAATAGTATAAGAGTTACACCAATACACCACAATATACCATGCACAATATATGAGAAATAATCAATACTTTTTGTT
>JASDQU010102714.1:161710-181073 GCA_032191745.1 Picea mariana
AAATCAGGTTGTGTGAAGGGTGGGTTGATGTTGATGAAAGATATGGAGGAGAATATGCTTCTCTCAATCTTAACCAGTTTTAAAAAATTCAGAAGCAGTAGTCAATCTACATATCTTTGGGCACGAATCCTGAGAAATTAGCCGACTCTGAAAACTAATTGTACGGTGAAAAGCACGAAACTTCTCCAGACCAATCAATGGGAGAGGGAAACTAGAATTTGGATCAGGGGCGTTGCCCCTAAACCCCTTGAAAAATGGGGGGTGGTGATGATGAGTCAAATTTCAACTATGCTATAAACCTCGTTTTTCAGGAAATTCTCTTGGTTTCAAGAATAGTTCATTTTCTACTAAACAGGGGAAACCACATGAAGGTGGAAGCTCTAATTATCCCCCCCCGCTCTCACATCACTCTCAATTTCCCCATACCCAATTTGAAATAATAAAGAACGTGTAAAATGCTATATTATACAAAATAAAAACATATAAAGATCATCATATAAAACACATACCTCTATATATCATTCATCTTCTTCTTCATCAAACTCAACATCATCAATATCATCTTCATCATGAACATTGTCATTTCCCCAATACCCAATCTATCTAGATTCAACAACTATAATTAAAAATGACACTAAGATTACATGAAAGAAAACAAACATAAGAGATCTATAGTACAAATCACTCACCACATGTAGGAATATCATTGATCTTCTTCTTCATCCAACTCATCATATTCTGTATCATCATCTGGTATTTCAGAATCATCGTCGAATGGATTGGCCATATCAACATCATCATCAATACTGTCATAATTTTCTATAATATCATCATCAGATATAGCATCATCGAGAACATTATCATCTACATCATATGGTTGATCAACTTCTTCGACTTCATCATGTGATGATACATGGTCTACCTCCTAAGGTTCCTCTGTATCACCTTCTAGTTCTTGAATATCATCTTCTTCCGGTACATTATACTTTACAAGCCTTCCTCTTGGATCATATCTAACAACAAACGACCAACCTGGTTTACCAGGAACCTCGCAATAGAATACTTGCTCACATTGGCTGGGAAGAACATAACTTTCTATACCCGGCTCAAATGTCCTTGTATTAACCATGGTAAAGTCGTTGTCATGCTGAATAACAGTTCTTTCAGGATCACGTTCATTTATGCGTAAATGATACCATTTGACCTCAAACATAATTATCTTGAAGGATTTGAAGTCACACTCGATTATATCATCCAAATATCCATAATATCTATTTTATGTTAGTCTTGGATGTTTGTCACTTCTAGAAGAAACATTAGTGACTTGAAACACTGCAGTTATCCCTGAATCTGCGGTTTTCTTCGTGTCATCCACCCTTTTGACGCAAAATCTTCAACCATTATACCACATAGCTTTGTAGTGCTTCAACTGCAATATTCCCGACAAGTACAAAATAAATTAATAATTAATAAACATATTTAAACTTAATAAATATTAAAAAATAATACATTAACATTTTGTATAATAATAGAAAGTGCGGGTAAAATTTTATATGCTTACTTGTTTATCTTTTAAACCATATGCTAAATCAATCTCCCTCTGCGTAAGATTGTGATCTTCATTACAATAAGCTCTTTTAATTAATGTAGCCATCCCTTCCCATGATAACCTACCATCATGTTGTTCACATTTTTCTATCCATAGCTTCATCCAATCAATAGTTTTAGCAATGTATAAATGTAGTGCATCCCACACTCGACCAGCTACAATAAAAAAAATATAAATTAGTACGAATAATGAATAATAATAATTGATGGAGGTATAATATAAATTGAAGAAATGCAATATAGATAAAAATCAAATAATATAATACCTTTCACTTTCCTCATTTTACCATTCCCAACCAAGACCTCCACTTCAGATATTTTGATGTTATTGACACCCCAAATGCAATGCATATTAATATTCCTCCCTAAATCAGGAAGATAATTACTAATATATAGTAACGTTTGATATACCATATACCCCTCCACCATAGAACCCTTGGGATGTGCTCTTTGTCTAACTAAAGCCTTCAATGACTTCAAGTGTCTCTCCACCATCCAAATTGACCTTGTGTGTACGGGTCCACACAATTCAATCTCCTCAACCTGGTGTATGAGGTAGTGTTCTTTCTCATTGAAAAATGTTGGAGGTAGATACTTTTGCATTGCACACATTAAACAAGGAATTTCTCTCTTCCAATATTTTATATCTTCCTTATGGATTTCTTTAGATGACAACCACCTACAAATGTTACAAGAACAAAATAGGTTTCAACAAAGACAATATTGTATACATGAATATTACAAGTAAAACACATGTCATCAACAACTTCTACAACATTTTTATTACATATAAATAATAATATGTAATTGATCTGTCATTATTTAGCTCATGTATTTTCCAAGGTCATATATAACTTGTTTTATGTTGTTTTCAAAGTTGTCGAGCAAAGATAGAGGTAGCACATATTGTAACAAAACAATGGCACATTAATAAATTTTTTATTTCATATTAACAATATATTTACAAAATTTAAAAATATTACATTGATTCTTACCAATACATAACAAATGTACGAAAGAAATTAGCTTAATGAAGGTATGCCAGTCATGAGTTTTTAACCCGCCAAATTCACCTTTCTTTGTTAATATATTCTTGATGTTTGAAGCAAATCCTGTTGGAAATCTAATTTTTTGAATGAGTTGTTTTACAACATTGTTTTCATCTTTTTTAAATAACCATGGGAGGCTATTTCGATCGACTCCATTAGTCCTATTTAAATCAATAATATTTAGCATTGCATGATTGGCTTCTTGAATGTCACTACAAATTTTAGAAATTTTTTCTTTGTCACGGCTTCCATCTAAGATTCTCCACAACATTTATGTTATGTTCTTCCCAATATGCATTGTGTCGAACAAATGAGTTATTTCTAGTTTCTCATAGTGGGGCAACCTACTGAATTGTTTGGGGAAACTTTTAATTCCTCGTGGAAGCAGATCGATGCCTTGATGACCAACTATATGTTACATAAATGAAATTAACACAACAATTGTTAGATTATACACAGTAGACATGAGAATTCAACACAATTAAAAAATGTAATATATTGCATACGATGATGAATATTGATTTACATTAATGATTTGATCTGTTATATTCCAACTTCCATAGGTGTGGTTCCATTCTTCGTGGTTTTATCTCACTCTCCTCTTTCCCATTGAAAATATGTTTATCAGTATTTCGATACCTATGGTTCTTAGGGAGAAAGTGCCTATATTCATCAAAAACTCCCTTTCCTAAATTTCTTGAACGATGAGATCTCATCCTAGGACCACAAACTGGACATGCAAATTTAACCTTTGTTTGAATACCTATAAGATACACATCAATGGAAACATTAGTTATATAACAATCAATTATTTAAAAAACAAACATTATAATATCATCAACATCTAACTTATTTAAGTGCAATAATGTGTTACATACCACAAAAATGTGTTAATCCCGATGCATTGTGAATTTTCCATGTAAGAATCCCATGGAATTGAAATCCTCTTTGACCTATTGGTCTAGAGATGTCGTACATAGTGATGTCGTCCCATAACTTTAACATCTCATCGACAAGAGGCTCAATATATACATTCATATCTTTCACTTGGTACTTACCTAAATGGTTAAAAAATACACATAATTATTACACCTTGTATACATATATGAAATTGTGCAATGAACAAGACAAATGAAATGTTAAACATTAAAAAACAATATTTTTATAAAAATATACCTGGAACAATCATTGCCAACATTGTGTGCTCTCTCTTTATTGACATCCAAGGAGGAAGGTTATTGTTTATAGCAAAAACAGGCCA
The DNA here is from genome assembly GCA_032191745.1 of Picea mariana. Classification (NCBI taxonomy): domain Eukaryota; kingdom Viridiplantae; phylum Streptophyta; class Pinopsida; order Pinales; family Pinaceae; genus Picea; species Picea mariana. Next base: position 165,629 of record JASDQU010102714.1, read on the forward strand.
CACTGAGTAGATAGAACTGAGCTCACCAAATGGATTTACACCATCAGTTGCCAATGAAATCCTAACATTACGAGGTTCTTCTTTAAAAATTGGCCATATTTATTCGATATTTTTATATAAAGAACCATCTGCAGGCATTCGAAGAACATCATCTTCACTTCTATTCCATGCATGGTAATCCATAAACTGTGTTATGTTCTGACATCTAAATAGTCGTTGCAGGTGTGGAATTATGGGAATATAACGAAGAACCTTGTGAGGCACCTTTTTTGTTAAATGATCAGTTCAATATCTATTGATTTGACATTGTGGGAAATTCGATTCAGATGCATATTGTCTATAATATATGATGTGATCATTGGGGCATGCATCAATAGCCTGATATTCCATTCCAATTTCTTTCAGAATGGCAGATAATTCTCGATATGTGTGAGGTAACTTATTTGGTGATGGTAAGAAATATTCACCTATCAACCTACAACAACAATATACAAAAAAATAAATCAATAATGAAAATTATATTAATCATTATAAATATTGCATCCTTAATTTAGACATCAATTGACACTGAAAATAAAATAAAATAAAAGTTGAAAATTGCATAAAACTATAAAATTATGTTTCTTACCTTAGGATCTGTGTCATACATGTGTTTGACAAACCATTTGATACCTTCAAGTAACAACATTACAACAGAGAGAACACATTTTTTTGTGCCTTCATATAGGAATTCAATGGAATTTTGAAGGATAGGTTTATCCAAAATATATTCATCATCATTGTCCTCATCATTGTCATCATTATCATCCTGCAAGTTGTCCTCCTTCAAGTTGACATCATCATCCATTGGATCATTATAAATGTCTTGGATCAATCTATTTGTCCCATCATCATCAACTGTATTATTAATATCATCATTTTCCATAGGAATAACGTGATCATCATTATCCACACGCTTAAGTTCAACTTGTTCTTCAGTATTATATCTATGAAAACGTCTCCTGCTAGGCAACATCACATTCTTAGGATGATTTTTCTTTAATAAAAACAATAGAAGCAATAAAATACAGTTAGAGTATATCACAAATATTATTTTGAAAGATAAATTAAAAAGAAACAATTGATGTATAATACCCTTAAAGATCTATAATAAATAATTACTTACCATGGGACGATATTCATTTCTCCCTTCAACGTGCCCATTCTCCCTACAATGTTTTTCAATTATTTTAAAAGGTAGTCTTCTTCCATTAAAACCCCTACATTCACAATAAGGGAAATAACATTTCCCATCACCATGAATCGCCATTTTCAGCTTTAACATAACAAGATCTCTTTTCTTGTCTGGAGTTGACATTGTAATTACCTATTACAACAAATCCATTGAAACATTATAAGTACAATATACAAATCTATTCAAATAATTTGGTATATATTTATATATTTGTAATGAAAATTATACAACATGTTCAGAAAAAATAAGGGACAAAGCATGAAACCTAAAATCAGCTAGAAAAAATAAGGAACAAATCATGAAACCAATGCATTTCATATCCAACGTACAACACTGGCTATTTGGGAATCTAAATGACACTTGGTTCTAAAACAAGACATTTACCTACACATAAACATTCAAACATAAATGAATCTTCTAATAATCTCTTTGTTGCGATCCACCTACTATTATGTTGTCAAAATTGAGGAACAAAATTGATAGAAGTGCAAGAAAGAGTTTGGGGAGAAAAATAAATCATGACATAAGAAGCATAAAGACAAATTTAATTCTCATAAAAAATGATGATGTAAAGAAAATTAATTTGAAGACAACCAATCAAAGCTGACAAGCAATTCCTTGGCATGGTAATGATAAATGGTACACTATACATCTTTTACTGTCCAAGTTTAAAGCCTCATACTTTGATTCATCCCCAGAATAACAATATTCCATTAATAAGAGGAGGTGGATCTATTATCACCCAAAATCACACTATATAATATTAAGTCCCTAATAAAAACTAGGGTAGATTTAGGGATACACAAGAGTATTGATGCCCAATATCACCACAAAAGCCACTGGTCTTCACTTCTAGTTGGTTCTTTTCCAACTCAAGGAGGAATCCCTAAATGTAAATTTACTAAAGCAAGGATACTTAGATATTTAAGAAGTTCCATGAAATATAAGAACAAAATTAGAGTGATTGAATCTAATTAGAGTGATTGTAGCTGAATCAATAATCTTTTTACTCTATCAAAAGTGGATAAACCATAAAATCTTTCTAAGGATTTAAAATAAACCATAAAATCTGATTTAAGGAGTGAAAATAAACCATAAAATAGTTCAATACCACCAAATTACTAAATCACATAGAAAAATTTTAAGTACTGACCTTCAAAATCTCAGCTATGTAGAGTCTGATCAATTCAATGTTTCTCTTCTTGAAAGAGAATTGAAATCAAGATTTCATAAAAAACTAGAACACCATTGCATCAGAACACGCGAATGATTGTCGCAACTGTAGAAAATGATTGTCGCAACTATAGCAAATTTGTCGTAAATGAGATATATATAGGATTGATTTCATTGGTCTTCCGACAAATTCGGTCAAATTGACCAAACAATAAGTCAATGACCATTTGATTCTCACACAACATCAATCACACACAACAACATGATATATGTGGTTCAACCTCTCCCTGGTGTTACAGGAGAATCCCCTTGCGGACAAGTGGATTTCCTCTTGGATACTAGACCCCTATAACCAAGACAGAAAGGTGCTAACGTTGGTCACTGACATCCTTTTAAATCTAGCTAAACTAATGTATAGAGAAGAGGAAGAAAGGTGTACCTTTTTAACGATGTTCGTCCTCGCACATTCCGAGTTGAGATTTTATCCCCAAGCTCCTCGATAAGTCCTACAAAACAAACAAAGATAGAACAAGCTTCCTATTCTACTAAGATTATCTTGAAGCCAGATCTATCTAATAGATAAAAGTTCATGTAGAATAAACACAACCTTGAAAGAAACAGGCCAAGAACATATGTATATTAATGAAAACAAAGCAAAGTGATTACAACCATGATGTAGATGAAATAGCTTCACCAAGCTCTCTTTGTCCAGACCCTTGCTCAAATAATCCACCATCAAAATGAATATTCTTTCACTGATAAATCTTCCTTATGAGATCATAAGTTTTATGCCTCTAAACTGCCATATATTTCACCATGAGAAGGCCCCCTTATATAATCTTGGAGAGACCCACCAACTTAGAGAGTCTTGGGATAGGTTGAGTATATTTCTCCTTTAGTTGTGTATCTTCCCTAAGATCCAGCCTTGACCTCAGATTCAAATCCAACTGATTTCCAAGATGAAGGGGATTTTTCCCTGATTTTCCTCAACAACCCAAAATTTTCTCAAATAGGCCAGTGCTCCCTCAAAGTGGGGCACAGAATGTTGCAACGCTCCTCCAAAAGAGGGTACAGAGTGCTGGCACTCCTTGACAGTGTATAGGGGAGCACTGGCTAAAATTCCTTCAAAAAAACCCAACGCTCCCCCATAATGGTGTCCTGACTGTTGGAACGCTCCCCCAAAGAGGGGTAGGGAGCGTTGGCACTCCCTGACAGTGGGTAGGGGAGTGTTTCCCTTCAAAAATAATTTTTAAGTGGTCTTTTCCATGGAAAATGATTTGTACTCCTCATCAAATGATTTCTCCTTCTTAAACTAGTATTTGAGTGTGTCTGAAGAGTCCTTGTGATGTCGTTCGAGACACAACATGGGAAAGATGACTGTATGATGTCTGCGACACTTGCGACACTTATGGATAAAAAGTGACACTTGAAACACTTGTAATGACGACAATAGGTCATCATTGAAGTGAGTAATTTTGATGTGTAACACCTGGGGCTACGTCCACATAAATGTGCTTTATAAAATATTAGGTGAAAGATTACAGTTTTATCTGCACTCTTAGCTTGCAGATCTCTCTCTTTATCACTTCTCTCTTCTCTCTATCTCTCTTCCCTACACACCTAGCTGAATATCTTACAATACCGAATGCTCTCACAACACAATACTTCTTTCTTTACATTAACATCAATGAAATCAGAATGAACAACAACCCATACTAGGTCCTCTTGACCTTTATTTATATGTTACAATAGCTCACCGACAACCTTAGGCCAAAGCCTAGGTGTCAAAACCCTAGATACCAAAACCCTAGGTCAACTTGACTCACGTTTTCATGCCTTTGCCAGCTTGTCTTTCCTTCCTTCCCACGAGGTTCTCCAAAGAATATACCAGTGGATTTTTCCACTTGCTGAGTTGTCCACGATCCATCTTCCTTGTTGATCTATCTTCCTTGATCTCCTCGTCCAACGACTTGCTCTCTCAGAATTTGCTCCATCTTTTCTTCTTCTTTAACCACTTCGACTTTATCTCAGTCAACCTTCCTTTTGCACAGTTCACGTTTCACCTTTTCTTCTGTAATATTTGATTTCTTCCATAACCAAGGGCCAACAAGAAGCAAGTAAGATCCAAACTGATTGGAGGCCACCTCATATTCTAGAATATTCCCTTCTAGAACTTTCATGAATTTCATTTTTTTCTCATGTTTGAGCATCATCGCACCCTATGCACAAGAAACATGCGATGATGTCACAGTTCAATTTTTGTGCAGCATGTGATGATCAAGCATTATCGCACCCCAAGAATTTAGTAGGGTGTGACGATCTCCTTTGATATGGTTTTTAAGAAAAGAAATATAATTCAATTTCTCATGGAGAAAGTCTCATTTAGTATCTTCAGGGAACAGATAAGTGAGTCATACACATATTGTCATTTGATCACAAGGGTGACCAAAATAATGTGTAATGAAATTCCCCCCAAAGTATGAAGTTGGAACTCGTGACACTTGAAATAATTTGTAGAATGTGTGTATCGAGAACAAGGAGAGCATCGGTCAGGAACCTACAAACAATCAAGCATATGCATAATAATATACCATTTTCTGAGATAATCATTCCCATACTCAGGCTACAAGTGACTCTAATCATAAGTGTCAAGTGAGTCATGGCCACCAAACATACACTGTGGATCCATGTCATCATGATTCAACATAGCCATGAGAAATACAATGTGGATCTGTGCTCTAAAAACTCAAATTTGGACACAGCCACGAGACATACATGGTGGGTCTATGTGTCAGTACATACTTATGAATACTCCATAACAACCTTGATCGAATGGTGAGATCTAGGGTCTTCATTTCCATCATTCCAAAGTACGAATCTATCCATGTGATTACAGGTGTCAAAGTCAAACATGATAGAAACCACTTGATTACTAGTCATTAATGGATACCATTAACAAGTGCAAGAGAAATAACCATTGATGTCAATGACCCCCAAGGTACTATAGTACAATCCAATGAATGTGAGTAAATGAGTTGAAGTTGAACACTCGATGGAATATTCCAATCAGAGGCCAATGATGTGGAACCACTATTGAAAACGAGGAGACCTGCCATTGAGGCATGCAAGTTCCAAGGTACTAAATGATTTCTAAGTCTAATTCCTAGATAATGAGTTGAATTCGACAGGAAAATACTTGTCACAGGAGGGCCTTAATGTATCCCCCATCAATGACACAAAACATGTAACAAATTTGAAGTAGATTAGAGTACAAAGTGATTAAGAACTGACTTAGGGAAGGTCGACATGGTAATATTTTTAGGACTGCAGATGGTTGATTCGATAGAAGGCTTGTTTTAGGTTGAAATTATCTTGAACATATGAACAACATGAAAATTGTCTTGGCAACATTGACTCAAGGAGGATCCAACATATGGACTTGCGGATGGTCAAACGAGAAACAAATGGATTTCCAAACCCAGATACAATGATGAAGAGGGGTGTCATTTTCAAGAGCGACTTACTGCAACTAACATAGATACATATATACATTTCTTTCCCAATTTCCCCCCACCATTTCTGGTGAGTAACTTTTTATTTTTATGCAAGATTGAGGAGGATAACATATGCTTGTAATGTAATCTCATCCTTCGGATGAGTCCCTCTGAGTATTTTTAACGAACCCTAATAAGGAGTGGTTATGTCCCATATGGGCCTTTCGATGCTTGTTTTATGAGTCCAAAGAAATAAAACTCAAGGGTTTTTCATGTTTAGAGAGTCTGAAAAAAAATTAAAGAAAACTTAAAAATGTTCTTTTTCGTAAGTTAGTTTGACGAGACCGAAAAAGAGATAATATACCGCTCATCAGACATTTTCTTCAAATAATTTTACAAGCGTGAAAAGAACAAGGTCGCTCGGCTATCTTTTCATGTTGAGGGATCTTGAAAAGAGATTAAAGGAGACTCCATAGGGTTTACTTTTCATATTTCCATTACGAGTATGAAAAAAATGATAAAAGGTTATTCAATTACATTCTCATAGTTTCACGAGCGTGAGAAAGAATTAAAACCATGCTCAGAGTTTTTCTTGAAAAACCCTAAAAGTATATATACATCATAAAAACACGCAAAAATGACCAAAAAGGGAGGATCCATATCAAAAGTCCAGTCCTCAGATCTCTCAACCTGCAATATCGACACTTTGCAAAGTTCATTAGGTTTTTGACATAGGTAAAAATATTCAAAAATTAATTTAAATTGAAATTAAAATGGTAAAAATGAATAGAATAGGTCAAAACTAGTTCATTTACCATTTCATTTGTATTTTCACCAAACTAGTGCCAAAACCCCCCTTTTTCCTCCGATTTTCAAGTGACGATTCTCGAGCACCCGATGGATGATTTCTCAATCCACTTCCCCTCTTTTTTTTCATGGTAATTTTTTTCATTTTTAATGGTTCAATTTTGAGTTATGGGCAATTTTCTAAGGGTCATTGCACTTTGAGATCATCGCAGGTACACCCTATCGTGAACTGTGATGATCCTAAATTTTTGCAAGAGATCTACAATTGGGGTGCAACGATGCCATACTATGGGAAAAAGATCCCCTGCGATGACCACAACTCAAAATCTAAAAAGAGAGGTAGAGCTAGGAAAAATTTCAAATTTGAAATTTTGATGAACCTAATCATCTTTTATTGTTGTTTGGCAGGTTTTCATTGGTCAACAAGCTCGAGTGGAGGGAACGAGAGCATGAGGAGGAAGATTACTTTGTTGAGAATGATCCAGGCACTATCATGGCACTCCAAGAGTGTGGCTTGCTAAATTTTTTCAAATTTCATGGCATGAGAGCCCAATTGAGGCTATTGGAATACTTAGTCCACATGTGGGATTTTAATGAGAAAGAATTTCATGTCGTTGTGCATACACTCACCTTAGAGATCGATGTAATCTACTTCTTAACTAGTTTATCTCTTCGAGGCTCTCGAGTGTCACTATTAGGAAGCAAAGGTGGTGGTGAACCCATGGATTATTATGTAGCACATCACTATGTACCTGGTACATAGAAGCATAGTGGAAAAGTTGTCATAAAGGATGTTCAAGACTTTCCTTTGAAAACTATCCTCTATACTATCACTCAAATGGAAGGGAGTGTGGCTCCTCACATGGATTTACAAATCCATTTTTAGTATTCTATCGAGTGTATGGAGCCCCAGGTTTTCAATTGGTACGAGGGTCTTCTAAAAAACATAAAGAAACAATTGAAAAAGTGTAGGACTACTCGATTGAAACAATTCGGGTATGGATCTATTTTGGTATCCTTCTTCCTAGAGAGGGCCCCCATTTTGTGCCTACAACATGTGGAATTGGGAATACCCGCTCCATAGGATCCTCGAATGAAGAGATGTGTATATTTGATGGCACATCATGGAGGCGTGCAAATCATTACATATGATTCATCTTTCTTCCAGTGCATGAGGGATCAACTTGTCATGGTTGAGGACTATGCATATGCCAGGACTAACTTCCATGGAGACCCTGAATTGGCATTACTTGAGGGTTCTCAGTGGGGAGAGATAGGTAAGAAGAATTTTTTCATTATATTTTTTTTTGGTATTTTAATTATAAAATGTTTTTGATATTTATCCAAGACTAATCAAGTGCTCTTAACAATATAGATGTGGCACCATTCAGGCCTCCAAGATCATCTCCTATCTAGAGACATGGAGAGATAGGTGCAGTGGTGGTTCGAGGGGTGGCTACTGAGGATATCGAGGAGATCAAACATAATCTTGAGGGATTGACCATGAACGCCCTTGACATCATTGTGGATGAGTTACCTCGGCACTACCAATGCCATACAATTGGCGTGTCAACATCCATTGGTCGACTACTCCATCATGTAGCACATGAATTCATTTCTTATAGCAAGCAACATCCTTGATGCATATGTATATGAAGCCATGTGCTTCAACATTTTGACATTTTGGTCTCAGGACAAACACTTTTTTGTAACTTTTGACGTTATAATATAAAACTTCTACCAGCTTACTTGTCTTTTAAATGTGTGTTTAGTTTTATAAATGGCGCAAATGTCTATCTAAAACATAATTAACCAATGCATCTGTTAATTTATTTAGATATCAAGGAATATGTTGATATTCAATATAATCAAAATGTCTTTCCAAGAGGCGAATTCTCAAGTATACCTGCAACAATGTAGGACTTCAGATGGAATAAACATTACTCAATTGCGGCACCACTAGTTGAGAATCAATATGTACAACAAGATGATAGATGCCAAATGAAATGGAATTAGTTAATAACTAAATAACATCACTGCATTCCACAATATTATTAGTTTCATGACCAAGGCAAACACCGTGTAGACTGATCAACTCATCTGTAGGTGCATAGATTTCCCATGCAACAAATGCTAGGTTTTGAGTACTGTGACTAGCACCATCAACAAAGATGATATAGGGTAGCGAGGACACCAACATATGGAAACCAAGCACAAGGAAAGGTAAGAAGCTTAAATGAATAACAAGAAACGACAAAAAATACACACTAGAGTATGATACACTAAAATACGAAGCATTCATGAAAAAAATATTTTAAGCATAGTACTTTTTTAGGTAAAGCCCATTTCTGGGTTCACCCAAAGGAATTCCATCATAATCCACTAGCTCATAATCCCCTTTCTCCAACACTCTTTTAACAATATAAGGGCCATGCCACATGGGATCGAATTTACCGCCCCCCATCAAATCACGATCTTGTTCATAAAGGAGAACTAAATCGCCCTCAGAAAAAACACGTGGTTTGACATGTTTGTCATATTGAGCTTTGACACATTTATTATGGGTTTATATGACTAATGCAACATCATGATGAGTCTCTTCTAATTGAATTAAATACAAGAGACGTTCTTCTTTGGATGTGCTGGTAGGGAGAAGTTCGACAACTAGTTTCAAAGACGAGATTTCACATTCAATCGGAAAAATAGCTTCGATACCATATACTAACTGGAAAGGTGTGAACCTTGTGGCATATTTAACGAATGTCCAACAGGCCCATAATGTAATAAAGAGCATTGTGTGCCATGTTAACTTGTGAATTCCCACCATCCATCGAAGCATAGTGGTTAGAACTTTGTTGATTTCTTCAACTTGGCCATTGGCCTGTGGATAGTAAGGGGTTGAGTTTTCATGCCGAAGACCCAACTTATCGGTAATCTCAGACATCATGAAATTGTGAAAATGGCTACCATGGTTGGTGAAGATGGATTGAGGGACACCAAACCTAGTGACGATATGATTGAATATGAACAATGCTGCAGTTTTCCCGGTATTATCAAATGTAGGCATCGCCTCGTCCCATTTAGTGAAATAATCCACAACTACAATAATGTATCCATGCCCCCCGATCGAGTGAGGGTTACATGTCATGAATTCAATTCCCCATCTAGCGAATGGACCTTTGGAAACTACAGGATAAAGAGGAGCAGTATGTGATAAAATCTTACCGTTATACATTTGAAAAGCGTGGCATTTATGAGTTTCTATAATGCAATCCTTAAACAATGAAGGCTGGAAGTGACCAGCTCGTAAGATATTTTGGGAAGTGGAATACCTAGACATACAACCACCACATGCTTCAGAATGACAATAATTTAAATCTTTCTCAACTCCATCATAGGTTAGACATCGTCGAAATACAGAATTAATACTGCAACGGTAAAGGGTATCATCGAGGATAATATATTGATGGGCTTGATACCAATACGACGATGATCTATAGGAGAAATACCAGGCCAAAAAGTTTTGGTTTGGAGATAAATGATAATGTATCCATACCAGATATCATCTGAACTGATCAGAAAAAGAGACTCATCAGAAAAATAATCTTTTTCCACAGTTTCTGTCTCAGTGGAGGGAAGGTCACATATCAACTCGGAAAAAATCAAATATTTCTTGGACTTGGCTCACTCAAACTCCAAATCAAACTCCTAGAGAATCACTATACATTTGGAGTATTTCCCCCCCCCCCAACAATTTTCGTGTAAGGATATGTTACATAGAGTTGCAATAAAAAATAATCGTGGTTTTGCACAATAAGATATAGTGACGAAAACGTTGAACAACTTGAACAACCGCCAAGGTCAATTTATCCACATGCATATATTTAGTTTCGGTGGTTGTAAGACTCCGAATCAAATAGTAAATAACATTTTCATTGTGTGAATCATCCTCTTGGACTAGAACCATGTCTATGGTACTATCCGAAGTAGCCAAGTATAAGAAATAATCTCAACTATAATTGTGGGAAATAAAAGTGGTGTACGGGTTAAGGCGAGTTTCAAAGATTCAAAGGCTTTGTTGGCAGTTTCATCCCATACAAATTCATGAACCTTCTTATGAAGTTGAGTGAAACCTTTCGTTATTTCAGCATAATTGGGAATGAATTGACGTAAAAAAATTTCCTTCGCTTGCAAACTTTGGAGTTGGCAGAAGGTAGAAGGAGGAGGAAAATTGAGAATAGCTTCAACCTTCAAAGGATCCACCCTAATCCCATGTGTAGAAACGATAAAGCCAAGAATTCTAACAAAATCCACACAAAAATGCATTTATTTGGATTCAATCGTATGCGATAATAACAACATCATAGGAAAATGGCTCATAAATGTGTTGGGTGGTCTTAACGACACATGGAATGCATCGGTAAGTCATCTAGGTAAGGTTGTACAATGTGTTTAATATCATGAAAAACATAATACATAGTGTGTTGAAAAGTCGCACCAACATTATTGAGACCAAAAGGAAGTTTTCAGTATGCGAAGGTATCCCAAGGGAAAATAAAAACATTTTTATGTTGATTCGTGGGTAAAATATTGATTTGATTATAGCTGGAGAATCCATCCATCAAAGAGAATATTTCACTCCTGGCACAATCATCAACGATCTGGTTGAAGAAAGGGGTTGGATAATTATCTTTGGGACAAGCCTAGTTAATATCCCTATAATCAACACAAACACAGATTGTTCCTTGTTTCTTTGTAACTGAAACAATATTGGACACCTAATCAGTCAACGCTACAGGGTAGACAAAACCGACTTTAAGAATTTTTTCAACTTCAATTTTAATCACAAAAAAATTTCTTGGATGGACTAGGCAATTTTTTTGTCGAACGGGTTTAGCATCCAAGTATGTCTTAATTTCATGTAAAACAATATATGGATCAATTCCAGGAATTTCTTTGTAACTCCATGCAAAAACGTCATGAAATTCTTGGAAAAGGGCCTTGTAAGTTCGGATCTCATCAGGAGAACATGAGGCACCGATATGAACATTTTCCACAATTCTAGGATTAATCGAAATATCTAGAGGGATGGTAGGTGAAATATTTCCCAAGTTCCCTTCATACAAAACATCTTGCATTGGATCAGAAAACGAGGGAATATTAACAACTGTAGACAGATTTGAAATCCATTGGTAACTCTCGATAGTCTCAGGTTCTAGGAAGAGGATAGAACGATGATGCCCATCATCCCATGGGGTGTCTTCCATGGACATAATTGTCATGATCATTTCATTGGTGTGAATTACCACGTGAAACGGATCAGGAGATGTATCTAAGAGAGAATGAGGAGAAAGAGTTTCTAATTGAATATCTTGATAGGAAAATTCCACCAAACTTAAAGGAATTTGGTCTCCATAACGAGGACATTCTTCCAAGCTAGGTACTATCCAGGGGTCATAAGACTCAGGGGTTTCTCCAACACTGGTTGAATTCATGTTAATAGAAGCGAAAAATAAGGAGGAACATTGAGTGGTGGAATGGGGAAAGTTCCCATTAATGATAAATCCTTTAAAATACCCACACCGACATTCTCATAACTGGGAGGTGTCTTCGCTATGAATGGAATATTACTAGTGTGTGAATCGGAACTAAAGAAGGTGAGCTGATCTATTGTAACAACTTTACCTTGGTGAGGGAAATGTATCACATGGAAAAGCATAGCAACAACTACGTGAATAGAATCGATCCAACTACGGCCAAGTAAAAGGTTGTAATCGAGAGGTGCATTAGACACCTCAACCTCAACCGTAACCATTTTTCCTTCTAACATAATAGATAACGAAGGAAGAAAACCATAAGGTTTAAACCCTGTACTATTAAGAGATTTTAACGTATTCTGTGACTCAGTAAGGGCAGGAGAGCCAATGGTTTTCCAACAAGTGACAGACATGACGCAATTCAAAGCTCCTTCATCAACTATTGTTCTACAAATATTCTTGTTTTCCACAATGAATTGTATTTGAAAATCTAGTTGACGAGGGAGCCTTGGAATGTGATCTTCCAAGTCAAATATTATCTAATTCATATCAGTAGGATCGATTCCACCAATATCCTTTAACAATGCCCTTTGTTGCGTAGGAAAAATTTGAAGGACTTAGAGAGGCGACATAGCAGAAGGTGCCTATGCAATATCCTTTACAATACTATAGTTTTGAGCAGCATGTGCATGGGGGTTAAATGACGACTTACGAATGACACCCTTAGGAGGAAGATGAATAATTGTATCTAGACTAGGTCGTTCGATATGAAGAGGACCATTTGGAGGTGAATTCGATGGATTAGGTTGAACCAATGGAGGAGGTGAATCATCAACTTTCTCTTTAGAAGGAGAATAATCTTTGGTTCGAGTAGCGACTGCAACTTTGTTCTTCTTGGAGTCACCAATACACATAAGGACATAATATGTGGTAGAGGGAGAAGGTTGGTCATGAATGACCAATTGGGCATGTTGTTGAGAAGGAAAAGGTTGTGACATAACGACGGGTGTACGAGGTGTCCCGGTCCCTTGCAGGAACTTAGTAACCTCAACACATCTCAGAAAATCTTTTGTATAATGATCCTCACCAAAGATAAGACAAGGATAATGAGGTTTTTACTTTTCTTTATCATTAGCAGGCTACTTCTTGGGTTTATCAGATTGTTGATTATTATTTTTATCCTCTTTATTCTTACTCTTCCCTTTATTTTTATTTTTATTTTTACCGGTATGTGTAGACTAAACCATATTTACCTCAGAGGTTTTTCCGGGAGAGGGAGTCAGAGGAGTAACATTTTGTGAATTAGCAATAATAGATTTGGGATTGGAATGTATGGCTTTTTTGTACTATTTATTAGCATGAAAAGTTCCAATCACACCATCAACAACATGAGAAGCTATTGGAGGCATTGGGGTTGGATTTGTAGATGGGCGAGGAACATCATGGATCGGGTCATATAATGTGCCTGTTTGTGAATAAACGAGATCCAAGTATTGAGAATGACTGATCGCCTACTCTCCAGTGATGACATTTCCCATGGAAAAATCACGAGCTATAGGACCGATGAGTGATTTGGTAAACCACTCAGCCAATAATTGGTTAGGAAGGGGAACTTTGATTAAGCGTCTTCTCCTCCTCCACTCATGAATATGATCTGAAACGTGTGTGGAAGAGGATTCTTTAAATGAACTCAAAATTTTGTTTCCTATCTCATATCGTATCGGTAACTTGTAATGTGTCAATAAATCCATAGATAAGGTGTTAAATTCATTGAATAATCCTCATGGAAATTTAATATACTATTTGGTTGTCGAATCCATAAGAGAGCATTGGAAAAGAAATAATCAAATGGAGTCATCCATCAAGGAGTTGGATGAACACTAAAGATGAAATATCATGACGTGATTGTTGGGGTCTTCTCCCGATCGACCGTCAAACTTAGGAATTTCTAAGGGTAATTTAGCAGGTATAACTAGCCAATAAGGAGAATGAAAAATAGGATCATTCAAAATCCTAGATAAATCAGATAAATCCAAAGTAGATAGAAATGATAATTGTATGTTCACTTGAGGAAATTGATAATTTTGAGGAGGCAATCCCGTAGGTATACCAATAGGACCATAAGTAGTCTGTAAATAGTTAGAGGGTCCTGTCAAATTAGGTTGTGGAGGGTTTTGAGTCAAGTATCCAACATGTGTTGGTTGATTGGGTATGCTACCTTGTAAAGGAGAATTAGACCAAAAATCTTGACCCCAGGTAGGATTTACAGAGCCTGGATATGGTTTCCATGGATTAGGGGGTACAAAAGAATTCAATTGAGGATTTCCCCCCTAGGAGGTTTTTGATTGACTTGGAAAGGAAAATTCCAAGGTTGAGTTTGTAATCCAGGTGTATACTGCCTGTAAACTAGGTTATGACCCTCAAATTGGGGTTGTCCCCCAACTTGAGGTTGACCTCCAACAGGAAGTTGAAAACCAGAAGTCATAGAATGAATTGTGCCTCCAAGTTGATTGGAGCTACTTGGGCCAAGTCGATTAGATCCTCCCAGTGGAGGAGGAATTCTAGGCCCTTTGGATAGAACCTGAGTAGGTGTGGGGACAAAATCACTAGCAACATTATACCAAGTGGAACAAAAAGATTAGGTCCTCCAGACAGACCCTGGGTAGGATTAGCAATAGAACTATGAATATCGTTATACCTAGGTGGAAGTGATGGATTTGATGTAGGAGGAAGTGGCATTCCAATAGGAGCTTGATTTATTACCATACTTCCGACAGAAACATGTGCCACTTGTGGGATTGTGGTAGAGCTAGTGAGCTGGAGAGGAAGGATTGTATGAGTACCAACCAACAAAGAGCCTAAAATCGTAATAACATTACTTGTCGTGCCAGTAAAATGATATAAAGGTATTGTATAAGCAGTGGAAGTCACAGGTGTATGTGATGACATAGGTTGATTTAGGATCATTCCTAGTTTACCAAAAATATTGTGTCCCGATGAAGTCCTCCAAAAAGAACGGATGGGGACTGATCTAGGATTAAAAATTCCAGCAGTATGAACTAGAGTTATAAATGATTGACTCTGAAAGGGTGGATCATCCACACCAGACTCTACGTAATTTCCAGTAGGTATTCTAGTATAATATTCAACAACAATGTCTCTTGAAGAGTCTATTCGGAGCAAAAGTGGATCTTGTATAA
>JASDQU010102714.1:181195-205067 GCA_032191745.1 Picea mariana
CTATATACAATCTTTACAAAACACGAGTTTTAATCTAAACTCGTAAAAATCAAATATAAATTGGTTCCTTTAACAACAGTAATAAAGAAAGTGAAAATATTATTTAATTTTTTAGGTTTTTTTTCTTGGATGTATACATTCATGAAATCAAATATTAAACTTACTTAATCGAACAAAAAATTATAGGTAATGGAAATCATACCATATATATATAACTTCTAAAATAAACAAACAAACGAAATAAAATAACAGACTAACCTATTAACGCATCCAATGTCTGTTCAATAGAGAATATCTAGCCACCTTATCTAGGAAGTAAACTTGCAACAGATCTTAAGATTGTTCCAAACAAATGCGAAAGGAATATGCTGAAGATTGAGTTATGATAACATAACATATAATGGATACAGTCACAGTGATCGTTATGATTTGCAAGTAACTACGATGAGATAAATCTTCTTGTAAGAACTTGCATGTAAACATTCAACAGAAATTAGAGATAAATCTCCTAATTTAAATTGGATATATGATCACTGTGTATTGTATCTGAAACATAAGATATGGACAGCATATAAAAATGAATTATATCAACTTACAATAAATCATGACAACGAAAGCAATCACCATCTATTATCAAATCGAAATAAACATAACTTGAATCAAAACATCATACAGAAAAGCTAAAGATGTAACGTGCATTTTGTTCCATTCAAGTCTGTGATAAAACGCCCATAATCTTGCCCTAGGCCGAGATAATGCAATGTTTACAAAATTATATGTTTATATAGGTCTCAGGAAACATAATTGTTTCCTGTTCATAAGATCAAATTGGTTTCAAAAATAAAGGGGGATGCAACCACCCTGATTTCGCTAGATATCCAAAAACTAACAACAATCTAATTCTGTTTATTCAAAATACATAATAGATATGACTTGGAAATCTTAAAAGTGACTCATATCATCTTTGAAGTCATGGGCTCCTAAATTATCCCGAAAGAAAAAGAAAATAGGAAAATCTCATATATGTTTTCTGTTATCAATTTAGACAATTCGAATTTTCTTAACTGGCTATAGAATCTTGCGATTCTGTAGCTAGTTATAATAGCAAATGAAATCTCATTTTATTGTATAAATAAAGCAGGCTAATCTAATAATAAAAATAGTTTATTCAATCAAACCAAATAACCTAACTTAAGAATGACAATAATCATGCTATATAAAACAAAATCATACCTCTAATCATAAAATCAAATCGTATCATGAAACTTTGGAGTTAATGATAGCTGTAGATGCCTCTACGTTTTTAAAAATCACATGACCTGTGGTTTTCAAACGCTTCTCCTTCCCTTGGATGATGGATTCAAGCCTGTTGTTTTCATTTGTTAAAATATCAACTTGGTATTTTAAAAACTTGACCCGTGACTGTAGAAATGGGACATCAATATAGTATTTGTCGATCCACGATAGGCAGACATCACATTGTGACTGTGAGGCGTTTGCGTTAGAACAAACCAAATTATGGATTGGATAACCCTCCATACGGATAGCAGATTTATTACAGAGCTAGATACCAGGAAACTCTGGGTTGTCTTTCAAACAAGGAGGCAAATTATCAACAAATTTATAGGGTTGGTCAGGGTATAACCCGAATGACACAGGGTCTTCTTTTGCAAGAAATTTGTCAATTTTAGAGTCTGAGCTTTCATTAACTTCAATCATGTTGATTGGGTCTGCACGAGAGTTTGTGTTATTTCGAAGACTTCGAGAAATTAACCAACCAGCTCTTTTGTTTTCGAAATTGACATCCACATTACCTTTTAACTTCTTTCCTATAGGTTTCTTTACAGTTTTAATACAATCCATTGTAACTGGTTGACTTCCCTGTTGAATGACCTTAGGGTAGATCGAAGGTTCACTGTTAGGGGAAAATCACAAGCCTGGGGAGGTGGAAGAGAGGTCGTCGGGTTGACAAGGGTTTCCTCAATGACTGGCTTATCTACTTCTCCCAATTCAGGGTTACCAAAACCATTTCGTGAAATAAACGAATCCCAACAGTCATTTTGTGACTCTAACTAATGAATGAGGATGATTTTAATCAAGACATGATGAAAAATACTTGAGTCTGACCTCTGTTTCTTGAATCTTTTCCCCATTTTATATAGACTTCTGAGTAGGTAATAAGGCATATTCAATGGAAAACCAATAAAACTCATAAGTAGGCGTAAGTGATATAGAAAAACAAGTCCAAATCGTCCCTCACATGTGATAAATTGCTTCACCACATCAAGTAAATCATGCCACCGAGTTTTCAAGAACGAAATTGGCATACCTCTATCACAGCTGGTTATTTTTCATGAGGTAAATAGTAGAGTCCAAGGGACTTCCTCCACTTTTGCGTTTTTAAACCATTTTTGACCAATCGCTGGCAATCCTGTGGCTTGACTCAGGAACTCTTCGGTTACTTCCAATTGCACATCGCCAAATTTTTCCCTACAACCATCAAAGGTTAAGGTGAACTCTTGGGTGACCTGAAGATTAAAACCCTGAAACATTTTTGATGAAAATATGCCAGCCATTCCTTTCCAAATCCTCCCTAGAATTATCGTATGAGAGCAGGGTTTGGATACCGTTTGGTTCAACCTTTACTACTGGAGCCATACTGGACGAGAGGGTAATCAACGCACAACATACAGGTAGGGTTTGCAAAAATGAAACAGAGCCATACCCCTAAGCCTAACAATACATGCTGTAATGACTCAAATGATGGGCAGGGTGTTTAATCAAAATGCGTGCGAAGAGTTTTGTGAAACCCAAGACCATACTAAGGAGTAATGTCAATCTATACATCGTATGCCACCTTGGTATTGAGTACAAGCTAGGACCAAAGTACTCAAAACAACATAAGTGCACACAGCATGGTTTGATTGCAAAGTTGGGTAAGTTTACAAAAATCGAATAGTCAAAAGTTTCATGAAAGAAATGTGATCGAAAATCAAACCAAAATCAATACAAAAAATCGAATAGTGGGGATCTTTTGTTAAAACTATCAATCTCTTAGGCATGCTAAGAATTGAAAGGGTCAAAAACAAAAAGGAGTAATATCTTCATGGAAAGGAATCAAAACTCCATAAAAAATTAAATAAACCATTTGCCTTCAATGAAACTTTAAAACAAAATGGTAATTACAGTCGCAAGTTTTCATGCTTTCAGTCATGAAAACGTAGCATGACTAGACGATAAGTAAAAAGCGACGATTTAGAACTGTCATTTAGGAGACTGCTCATGAAAGTAATAAAATTTCATAGACCCTGTGTAGGCAGCTTGCATAGGTCATTTTATAAAAATAATGATTATATTATTGCTGCCAACAATGGCGACATCCTGGGAGAAGCAGTTATCTCTGTTACACAAATGAGTTCAGGTTAGAAAAATCTGAAAAAATTCAAATCAAAGAACAACCGAAAAGCCATTTGAACATCTCAAATAATCATAACGCAGTCTAGTTTCAGATAACTTTTATTTTTTAAAGAGATGAAAACTGGTGACAAACTTTGGCAAAAGAAAGCCACGATGTTAAGATAAATCTCCAATACTGTTGACAGGGCCGCTGCTACCAGCAGGTGTCCATAGCCTCGACAGGGATGTCAATTAACCCACTCTGATGTCTATATCTTGTCAAGAAATTTTAGGTCAGAACGAAGGACGTTTAAGGCCAAAACGAAATCCATATCTGAGAATTTTCTTTCACCTGACATTGCTTCGCTGCCAGTGGGCCTGTTCAGTACCCCAACAAAGTTATCTTGGCGTCATGCATGCATTTACCCGCTGCCAGTAGACCTGTTCAGTGTCCCGACGGGTTTACAAACACTTCCCACAACTCATCTGAGAAATTATTCACATTCTAATAGTTTTAAAGATATTCAACAGAGTGGGGTGACGCTGAAAATTCCCGTTTTTTAACACAACTTAATATTTTCACAGGCCTTTAAATTTTTCTAGCAAACCTTCATCAAGATCTGAAAAATAGTTCACTGATAGAACAAATTTTCAAGGACAGGGAGACATCGTTGATTTTCTCTCTTAAAGAACAGGGACAGTGTAAAAAGATTTTTAAATATGGTTGTGAATACTTTCGAGTGCAAATTGAAACCGAGAAAATGCCTTTCAAACAAAAATTCGTCTTTAACCAGGCTACAATTTGAGAGAAACACAGCAATTAATGTTCTGACAACTTTTAGCAGCTATTTTCGAGGGGAAGTATTCTGTTTTCTTTGTCTGAGATAGCCCATGGTGCAGGCATGTTTGACCCAAAAGGACCGATGGAATAAATGAAAATAAAACAAAACAGCAAGGAAAAACTGGAAAGCAAAGAAATCCAAATAGAAAAATATGTACAAAAGTTGTATTTGAAAACATCATGCGAAAAATCTCTTGGGAGACTGAAAGAAAATAGAAAAATCTTGTTTGATGTGAAAGCAGTCCTACTCGTGGTACCTTGGGTCAGGGTTGAATTTACGGTTCAGATTCACTTATCTATTTACTTTTCATTTAAGATTTTCATGATGATACTGCGTCTTTGAAAAGAAATATTCAACGAAAAGAAGAGAGAAAAGGATCATGCGAACTTCCCTGACAATCATCATGTTATGGTTCTCGTGGTGCGCCCTCTTGCACTCATGACTGCATTGTTACAAAGAGAAATAGTGAGGAATAAAACTGAAAGAAAACCTATTCCTAAGCCTACCCTAACTACGAAACAAATCAGAATACTACGTGAAGTTAGAATTCCAATGTAGCCATCGGAGTAACTCCAATCCTACAATGGAAACAAAATCAAACATTACTAACAAGAATGGTAATATATCAAAAAATGACATAAATATATCACACTTACCTTCATAATCATCATTTAGAAACAAAGTAAGCATGATCTTACCATTCCCTCGAAATTTCTTGAGGTATGAATCCTCCAGCCATTGTGCAATCTTGTCGTGATAAGGGTCATAATGACATGGGCGAGTGTAAGTAAGTTTGAAAAACTTGTCAAGATTACGAGGAAATGAAATAACCATCAGCCAAGGCTGAAATGCCCCATCCTCTTGACAATTCTCTAAGTGTTCATTAATTTATTCACATGGAGGATCTAAAAGAAATATGTCACGCCTACTTCCAAGATACTTAGGTAAAAAGAAAGCAAGCACAACTTTATTTTTATTATGAAATTTTTTGTATATATGAATATTCAAGCAATCCTAAGATCCTTCCACAAAAATGAGGATGCAAACCATGACTTTGATGAAACGAATATATCAATGGGGAACTCATCATAAGAGGATTTGTGACATCAATTAGATCATTGGTTTGAATGTTTCCTTTGATGAGATTGATCATTTCAAAATGTGAAGCATAAACATTAAGATTCAAGCTAATCAAAGAACGAATATGCAACGTAGAATGTTTGATCTCCATAAGATATAGTGCATTGTCTTTTTCAACAATAAATTGTGTAAAATCATCTCGCAACATGTCCTTTTCCCATGTGAGTGATGAAAGTGAAAGAGCGTCAAATCCGACTTTATCAATGTTAGGTTTGGAATTAATTTCACCAAAATTTAGCATATTGAAAGGATATGATTGTGGCAAAAAAGAGTAGGATGTTTTAGGTAAGGTGTCAAGTCCAACAGAGTCTAGGAAGAGATCATGATATAAAGAATAAAAGGAATCAGAAATAAGCACATGAAAAGAATCTGTTGAACTACGATAATTAGCAATGGTATTCTCAAGACATTTCTCTTCACTTTCTTTAAAACTCTTACTCTGTTTTGGTGATGAATTTCTCAACATAATATGATCATCTAGATTTTCCTTCTGTATGATAGATAATTCAAAACTTTGATGGGAAACATCTGGTCTTTCATGTTGATAAGGTACAATTTGTAGATGAGGGTTTAAGGTTACTTCTTCCAATTGCAGATCTACATCTCTAATCAGTTTCATTGGGATGTTAGACTGCTTAAGATCATTTTCATCACCTAAGTCTTCTTCAATAACCGAATTCAAATACTGATTAGAGCAAGAGTTATAAGAATGATGATATTCACCTTGACCAAGAATCGAATCTTCTTCCGCAATGGTCGAAGACAGAAAATATAATGATTCAGAGGAAAAACCAGTTTGGTTGTCGGTAAGAACCTGGTCAATAGATTCTACCTCCCTTGCTTGTTCAAACTTTTCAGATAGATTCCTCTCATCCTGCAAACTAAATTCTTCTCGCAATCGAGTGATAGGATTTGCAACTGGTTCTTCATTTGCGATTGAATATGACTGGATGGAAGGGACGCAAGTATCATAGCGGAGATTTAATACAAATGACATGTCATCGAGATTAAATTTACAGAGGATATGATAGATTCTTGTCAAAAAGTCTTCCGAAGATGAATCGCCATTGATCAGCAAAGTATGAAATTCTTCACATAATTGATCGAAATCATAAATTTCAAAAGCATCTAGAAATTCATTTACAAATTGAAACCAATAAAAAATGTGACATGCTAGAAAGGATTCAAACCAATGTTTAATCCGACCTCTAAAAGTAAAAGTGAACAATCTGCATAAAACTCTTAAATATGAGATGTCATGTTTGATGCATTTGCACCAAAACTTGTTAAGGTGGTCTTTAGCAGATGTATTGCCTCCACCGTCAAAGGTTAGTTTGGACAAGTGAGAGACTGTCTCGTTGGGAAGATCGGGTAATGAGAACTTGAAAGAATGTTCCAACACAGTGATTTGGGGAGCCATGGGGAAATTGAATACATTTAAAATAAAGGCTCCTACAAGGCTAGCTTGTCAGCCGACCCTCCTTCTAGCGTCATTTGTTGATGGGTGAAATTGACCGCTCATCAACTGGAAGAGTGAATCTGGTTCGGGGTTGTCTAATTAACCCAATCCATTTGGATTAATTCACTCCGACGGGTTTAGCGGCTCCGTTGGCCGATCTAAGTTCTAAAGAAAGCGAAAAATAACTAAAGAAAATACAATACTTAATAAATAACAATCACTAAAATCTATATGTACATTTAAATATATATATATATATATATATATATATATATATGTACAATTTATTTAAATAATATATGTTTAATAATTCTATATACAATCTGTACAAAACACGAGTTTTAATCTAAACTCGTAAAAATCAAATATAAATTGGTTCCTTTAACAACAGTAATAAAGAAAGTGAAAATATTATTTAATTTTTTAGGTTTGTTTTCTTGGATGTATACATTCATGAAATCAAATATAAACTTACTTAATTGAACAGAAAATTATAGGTAATGGAAATCATACCATGTATATAAAACTTCTAAAATAAACAAACAAACGAAATAAAATAACAGACTAACCTATTAACGCATCCAATGTATGTTCAATAGAGAATATCCAGCCACCTTACCTGGGAAGTAAACCTGCAACGGATCTTAAGATTGTTCCGAACAAATGCGAAACGAATATGCTGAAGATTGAGTTATGATAACAGAACATATAATGGATACAGTCACAGTGATCGTTATGATGTGTAGGTAACTACGATGAGATAAATCTTCTTGTAATAACTTGCATGTAAACATTCAACAGAAATTAGAGATAAATCTCCTAATTTAAATTGGATAGATGATCATTGTGTATTGTATCTGAAACATAAGATATGGACAGCATATAAAAATGAATTATATCAACTTGCAATAAATCATGATGATGAAAGCAATCACCATCTATTATCAAATTGAAATAAACATAACTTGAATCAAAACATCATACAGAAAAGCTAAAGTTGTAACGTGCATTTTGTTCCATTCAAGTCTATGATAAAACACCCATACTCTTGCCCCAGGCCGAGATAATGCAATGTTTACAAAATGATATGTTTATATAGGTCTCAGGAAACATAACTGTTTCCTGTTCATAAGACCAAATTGGTTTCAAAAATAAAGGGGGATGCAACCACCCTGATTTCACTAGATATCCAAAAACTAACAACAATCTATTTCTGTTTATTCAAAATACATAATAGATATGACTTGGAAATCTTAAAAGTGCCTCATATCATCTTTGAAGTCATGGGCTCTTGAATTATCCTGAAAGCAAAAGAAAATAGGAAAATCTCAGATATGTTTTCTGTCATCAATTTAGACAATTCAAATTTTCTTAACTGGCTACAGAATCTTGCGATTCTGTAGCTAGTTATAATAGCAAATGAAATCTCATTTTATTGTATAAATAAAACAGAGTAATATTATAATAAAAATAGTTTATTCAATCAAACCAAATAACCTAACTTAAGAATGACAATAATCATGCTATCTAAAACAAAATCATACCTCTAATCACAAAATCAAATCGTATCATGAAACTTTAGAGTTAACGATAGCTGTAGTTGCCTCTACGTTTTTAAAACTCACATGACCTGTGGTTTTCAAACACTTCTCCTTCCTTTGGATGATGGATTCAAGCCTGTTGTTTTCATTTGTTAAAATATCAACCTGGTCTTTTAAAAACTTGACCCGTGACTGTAGAAACGGGACATTAGTATAGTATCTGTCGATCCACGATAGGCAGACATCACATTGTGACTGTGAGGCATTTGCGTTAGAACGAACCAAATTACGTATTGGAGAACCCTCCATACGGATAGTAGATTTATTGCAGAGCTGGATATCAGGAAACTCTAGGTTGTCTTTCAAACAAGGAGGCAAATTATCGACAAAGTTATAGGGTTGGTCAGGGTATGACCCGAATGACACAGGGTCTTCTTCCGCAAGGAATTTGTCAATTTTAGAGTCTGAGCTTTCGTTAACTTCAATCATGATGATCGAGTCTGCATGGGAGTTTGTCTTATTTTGAAGACTTTGAGAAGTTAACCGAACAACTCTTTTGTTTTTGAAATTGACATCCACATTACCTTTTAACTTCTTTCCTATAGGTTTCTTTGAAGTTTTAATACAATCCTTTGTAACTGGTTGACTGCCCTGTTGAATGACCTTAGGGTAGATCGAAGGTTCACTGTTAGGGGGAAAATCACAAGCCTGGGGAGGTGGAAGAGAGGTCGTCAAGTTGACTGTTAGGACCATACAATGTACCTTTTTGGTCACACTTTTTGCTACCTTTACACCCTTGTTTCACTCATATTTAAACTCACATTATCACCTTACCCTATCTTTCCAAAGGTATACAACGTCTCTTCTCTTTACTATATGTTTAATCTGTTTTACATATAATTTTACATTATTCTCGTACTTAACCATTGATCAGAAATGTATAAGTGCTGAAACAGTTCGAACTATAGATTAGCATTGAGGCCTATTGCTGAAACAGTTAAAGCATGCAAACCCTGTGGATGAAACAATCTGTGGACTACGATGATAAAACAACAACTCACACAGAAGAAGTTGTTACACTCTTCGTGGTCTATGATGCTGAAACAACAACTCACACAGAAGAAGCTGCTACACTCTCTGTGGTCAACGATGCTAAAACAACAACTCACAGAAGTTGTTACATAGTCCGTGGTCTACAACAACTCACACAGAAGAAGCTGTTACACCCTCCATGGTCTAGGATGCTGAAACAACAACACCAAACTGTTACATTGACCACAACATCCGCACCTTGAGCTAGCATTAACCATCGCTGCTGCCTGAGACCAAGTTGCTGAAACAGTCGGAATACAAATCCCGTGGTTGAAACAGCCCGCGATTTGTGATGTTGAAACAGCATGCAACATCAGTAACAAGAAGACAAATAAAGAATTTGTTACTCCAGCCGCAACAACAACACCTCACTCAGCACTTGTAATAACATTCTGTTGCGGGAGACTAGGATATCCTATTCCAGTTTAGAAAGTCGATCTGACTAAGAATAGGACTCAGATGTACACCTGTAATTTGTTGATCATTGTATCAAAGGGATTATCCTCTTTAAATAAGAGGAAATCATCATTAGAGAGGATCCTTCTTTTTAGCTAAGAAAGAGTTTTACAGAGAAAGACATGTTTTTACTTCAGATTGTAATATGATACAGTTGACAGATGAATAAAATACTGTTCTGAGCATTTCTTTTTAGTCCCTCTCGTTTCAGGGGAATCTTGTGAGAAGGGAGGGCCCACCTTCTTCACAAGATTCACCCATTAGCTTTATAGTGTGTTAGTGTTATTTCTGTTCATGCCTTGATTAAATTTTGTTTTGCTGAAACACTACTTTATTG
Source organism: Picea mariana (assembly GCA_032191745.1). Lineage (NCBI taxonomy): Eukaryota > Viridiplantae > Streptophyta > Pinopsida > Pinales > Pinaceae > Picea > Picea mariana. The sequence continues at coordinate 191,459 of JASDQU010102714.1, forward strand.
AACTCTGTTTTGCTGAAACACTATTTTACTGAACTCTGTCTTGCTGAAACTCTGCTTTACTGATTATTACATTGTTTTCATATGATTCATGCTTGGGTAATTGTCAATCATTCTAGTTAGCAATCCTGTTTGGTGAATTTATGAGAGCTTGATAATCAGGGACAGGTGCTGAAGATTCCTGCTTGGGAATTAGGGTCCTGTCCTCTGTTAGAGATAGTTAGCCTTCAATGCATGTCAATTATTTCAATTAATGAGTTCATGAAAGTGTGCTAATCGGGACAAGTGCTGAAGATTCCTGCTGGGGAATTAGGGTCCTGTTCTCTGTTAAGAGGTAGTTAGTCTTCAGTGTGTGTGTCAATCATTTCAATTAGCAATGAGTTCATAAAAGTGTGGTGATCGGAAACAGGTGGTGAAGATTCCTGCTTTGGGAATAGGGTCATGTTCTATGGTTATAGAATAGTTGGTCTTTCCTTTTGCAATGTCTTGAAGGATTTCTTTTCCTAGATTGTTATTTCTTAATGTAATCCAGGATTCTTTGGACAATTATTTTTTTAAGCATTGAACTCTACAACAGGTAGATTGCTTTCCTGTAATTCAAGTTAGAACTTCAGTTCATTCAAGGCAAAGTGTGATTAATATTTTTTTACTACAACTCTAGGTTGCTTTTGAGATTGAGCATATACAGTGCGTGGTTACCTTTGAAATAATAGACTTCCCTGGGTTGACAATTTATGTAGCACTTGATTGTTTAGTTAAATAAGAAATTATAGTGACCAACATTTTGGTTCCGTTGCCAGGGAAGGTAATTATAGATTTCAAAAGCACTTATGATTTTTCAGATACAAATATTGCATGAGAGGACGTGGAGACCCCAAAGACACTAACCCTACAGGTGGCAGGGGCAGAGGAAGAGGAGGAAGAAAGACTTATATTGACGAGATTATATCAAAGTCTGAATCTGCTGCTCAATGACCAAACTCTCGGAATCCAAAATCCCAACCTTCATTTCAAGAAAACTTTGAGGTAGGGAAAGAAGTTTGGAGTCCTAACACAGTTGAGAAACCAGCAGGAAACATTGAGGACAAAGCAAGTGCAGTAGGGGAGCAGATGGAAGAAAACATGGATGAGTACAATGAAAAATTGCATCATGAAGAACAGGCAGGTTCTGAAGGAGAGGTAAATGATGAAAACTCTTTCTCCACATTAGGATTTCCTATTGGTGATCTTCCTAGAGGAGTAGCTCCCATGAAAAACATTCCACTCTCAGCACTACCTAACTTTCATGGTTTATCTTCAGAAGATCCCGATGCATTCCTTTTTGAGTTTGATATACTATGCAGAAGTTATGATTACATTTCCAATGCTAAAAAATTAAAGCTATTTCCAGCAACATTGAAAGGAAATGCACTAAGATGGTCATGAGTCTTGGAGGCCATGTAATCACAACATGGGACCAAATGAAATAAAAATTCCTGAATAAATACCAGGACTATTGCCGAACAAGAGAAAAAAGGGAGGAACTATTTAAGATGATGCAGAAAGAAGGTGAAAATCTGGAGGACTTTGTAGAAAGGCTACAGTATAATCTACAAAGATCCAGTCACTCCAATGTAAGTAAAGATATTCTTAAAACTATATTATTAAAAGGAGCAAGGGATGACTGTCTAGATATGATGAATATGCTTGGAAAAGGGGACATATCTAAGGAATCATACGATGAAATTGTTAACCTATGTAAAAGATGTTCAAGAAGAGCTTCAAGAAATAGATCAAATAGCAGGGACACCACATTTTCAAGAGTCCAAAAATCATCTAGTGGGGGAGCAACAAGAGTCGAAATAGGTAATTTACTTGAAGGTTTTAAAACTGAAATGTTAATCTCTTTTGCCTCACAAATTGACACCCTGCAGATTCAAAAGAAGCAAGCAGAAGTAGAAGCAGCCCTATCCATCTTTTGTTCTAAATGCAGAGACAAGCACCCACGAAGGGAATGTCCATTGGACAAAAATCCAATCTGCACCATCTGTGATAAAGATCATGAAACTCAACAATGCCCTTCTTTACCAGGGATCAAGGCAGCATTACAACCAACTGATGAAGAAGCTGAAGCTGTCTATCTGCTGACACAGAGAAGGCAATGGTAACCGCGGGGACAAGGTATGAATCCTAATATGTCATTTACATCTTTTAATCGTTGGAATAACTATCCTTCTTCTAATCAAATGAATTACCCTCCCTATAATCAAATGCAATACCTAGATCAAATGAATTACCCACCCATGCAACAAACTAACCCACCCTTTGTTGATCCATCAATATGGACTCCCTGGCCTCCACAACAACAACAACCGTATCAGAACCAACGGAATCCAAATTGGAGAGGGAAACAACCCCCATTCCTAAACCAACTACTTCAACCACAATTTCTGCAACCACTCTCCTTACCATCAAGTACCCCACCAAACAATCAAATAATGAGGCCCCAGCTACCTGTACAACCTAAACCTAAACCCAATAATAAAGCTGTGCAGTGCATTGATATTCATAACAAGCCTACATTTTCTCTTCTCCCTGTGCAATGCAACAATATTCATTTATGATCCAGGAGAATAGTAGAACCTATCATAGTCTATGTTACCTCTTCTGATAAAAAGGAAACAAAAAAGCATGATGTACCTAAAGAGGTACAATCATCCTCTAAAAATGCTGCTGAAACAACAAAACCACCATTTCCTGAGCATTTAGCCTTGACTAAAACGCCTAAGCCACCGGCTTTCAATCTTCTAGGGGAATTACAAAATCATTATGTCAAAATTCCTCTACTACAAGCACTCCGAGATGTACCAATTTATGCCAGGACTATGCGAGACATTTGTGTTAAGAAACCTGGTAGGAAAATTAAGGATCCCCTCACAGTCCATGTTATGGGTGACTTGTCTGCACTAATGTCAGGTAAAGCTCCCCCAGTTAAATATGGTGATCCCAGCCATCCTACCGTCTCAGTACAAATTGGAAAAACGATAATCCCTCGAGTCCTGGTAGACTTAGGTGTCGCTATCAATATTATGACTCTGGAAACCTCACAACTGTTACAATTGAAAAATGAAATCAGAGACACCCCAACTATCCTAGAATTAGCTGACTGATCCACAATTAAACCAGAGGGAGTCATTGAAGACCTAATTATCTCAGTGGAATCATGGAATTGCCCAGCTAAATTTGTGGTATTACAACCTAAAACAAAGTTGAGGGGCCACCCTTTAATTTTGGGCAGGACTTGGCTAGCCACAGCAGATGCTTTTATCAGCTGTAGATCAGGCTCAATGAAAATTTCCAACGGTTATGAGACTAAACAACTTACCCTCTACCCCCATGCTACACCCTTGATTAATAATGATAATTCTGTATGGGTAGACTTTGATGATCAACTTACTCAACCCATCTTGACTATCGGACAAGCTCTAAGCCTTAAAGACGCCACTGCGGATGAAGTAATTAATAATTTTATTTGTGAACCCTCCTCCATGACTCCAGAAACTCACAACCAGCTAGCCGCACTTCTGGAGTCAGATAATCAGAAAAACCTTGACTCTAAAAACCCACCTCAAACATCTGCCACCATCTCTTCTAAAAGCATACCAGTAGAAATTGAACCGGGCAAAACACTGAACATAAACCCCAATCCGACAGATGCTGAAACACAACAATTAATGAAGTTACTTCTTGAACATAAAGAAGAATTCGCTTGGGACTATACAGATATGAAAGGAATCTCTCCTGAATTATGTACTCATCGTATATATATCAAGGAAGATTGTTGATCGATCTACCAATCTCAACGACGAATGAACCCCAATTTAAGAGAAATCCTTAAAGAAGAACTTCAAAAATTGCTTACTGCAGGGTTTATATATCCTATATCAGACAGTGAATGGGTTTCCCCATTGGTAATAGTTCCTAAGAAAAACAGAAAATGAAAAGTATGTGTGGACTACATAGCCTTAAATAAAGCAACTCAAAAAGATCACTTTCCATTACCATTCATTGATCAGGTGTTAGACAGTTTGTCAGGGAAGAAATTGTTCTCCTTTTTAGATGGTTTCAGTGGGTATAATCAGATCAAAATTGCACCTCAAGATCAAGATAAGACCACTTTCACTAGCCCTTGGGGAACTTTTGCTTATAAAGTTCTCCCATTTGGACTATGTAATGCACCAACAACCTTTCAAAGAGCAGTTATAGGAATCTTCTCTGATATGCTTAATGACTCTATGGAAATTTTTATGGATGAATTTACCCCGTATGGTGTTTCTTTTTAGGAAGCACTACAAAACCTTGAGAAAGTGCTTAAACGATGTATACAAGCCCACCTCTCCTTAAGTACAGAAAAATGTCATATGATGATGAATGAAGGAATAGTGCTTGGAAATTTTATCTCATCTCAAGGAATTCAGGTGGACCCATCCAAGATATAAGTCATTAAAGATCTTCCTACTCCCAAAACCCAAACAGAGGTAAGAAGTTTTCTAGGACATGCTGGATATTACAGAAGATTTATCAAATTTTTTTCCAAAATAGCTTCTCCCCTGTTTGTGTTACTGATGAAAAATGTTGAATTCAAATGGACTAATTCTTGCCAGGAAGCATTTAATACACTTAAACATCAGTTATCTACAGCTCCTATTCTTAGAGGACCTGATTGGACACTTCCCTTTCATATATCCTCTGATGCTTCAGATACTGCAATAGAAGTTCTCTTGGGACAAGAAGAAAATCATCTCCCTTATGCTATTTATTTCATTAGCAAGAATATGACTCCTGCTAAACTCAATTATACAGTTACTGAAAAGGAATTCTTAGCAGTTATCTATGCTATTAATAAATTTAGACATTACATCACTGGCTACTCTAATCTTGTCCATATTGATCACTCAGCTATCAAATATCTAATGAACAAACCTATCACAAATGCTCGAGTCACCAGATGGTTACTATTATTGCAAGAATTTGATATTACAATTGTAGATAGACCAGGAAAAGAAAATGTAGTTGCTNTGATGATGATACCCCAGTAGATGATTCATTTCTTGATGAATATCTATTTGCAATATCTGCTCACTCACCTTGGTATGCAGACATAGCTAACTACTTGGTTGCAGGGAAGTTACCACCACACCTATCCCACCGAGAGAAAAGAAGAATCATTCAAAAAAGTGCTCGGTATAGCTGGATAAGTGGGTGTATTTTCCACACAGGACCTGACCAAGAAATCCGAAGGTGCATTAGAGAAGATGAGGTTTATGATCTACTAAAAGCTTTTCATGATGGCCCTTGTGGAGGGCATTTTGCTGATAAAAGAACAACATATAAAATTCTCAGGATGGGGTATTATTGGCCCTCACTTTTTAAAGATGCAAAGAAATATGTCTGGGCCTGTGATAGCTGCCAAAGAATGGGCCAACCTAATCATAGAGATGAAATTCCATTAAACCCCTAGATAGTACTTGAACCATTCGAAAGATGGGTCTTAGACTTTGTAGGACCTATTAACCCCCCATCCAATCAAAAAGTTTACATAGTGGTCTGCACAGATTATATGACCAAATGGGTGGAAGCTAAGGCACTCCATAGAGAAACTGAAGAAGCAGTTCTAGATTTCCTATTTGAAGACATATTCATCAGATTTGGAATGCCAAGATAATTAGTTACAGATGGAGGACCTCCTTTCACTTCTCATGGTTTTAAAGACACCCTTCAGAAATATCATATTCAGCATAGAATGACTACATCATACCACCCCCAAGCCAATGGACAGGTGGAAAGCACAAATAAAGTAATAGAAGCCATTCTTACAAAAACTGTGAAGGAAAACAGAAAGGATTGGTCTCATAGGCTCCCTGAAGCATTATGGCCCTACAGAACTACCTGGAGAAATACTACAGGATTCTCTCCCTATGAATTAGTTTATGGAAAAAGTGTTGTCTTTCCTGTGGAATTTGAAATCAAAACCTTAAGGATTGCTTTAGCTGTCAACCTTGATTTGACCGATGCACAGACAGCCAGGTTACAACAGCTTAATGAATTAGATGAGAAAAGACTAGATGCCATTCATCAGACAACTATGACTCAACAGCAAAGATCAAAATGGCATGACAAAACCATTAAGCATAAGAAATTTCAAAAAGGTAATTGGGCCCTATTGTATGACTCTCGATTTAAAGAATTTCAAGGGAAACTACGTACAAGATGGCTCAGACCCTACGAAGTAGACACTGTTTTCCCTAATGGAACAATAAGGCTCCTCACAATCGATGATTCTAAAACACCGTTACTCGTAAATGGTCATCGGCTCCGTCTGTACCAGCGCCCTATTTCCAAAGAAGATTTTAAGGCTACATGTGTGGCAAACTGTCATTACCTCTTTTTAGAAGGGGATCCTACCCCTCATTGCAATTAATTCTTTTAATTTCTTTAGTATTAGATTAGATTTCACTTACTAATAATCCCTGTCAAGAAATAGCATGTTACAATTGATTTTTGCAGATTCTCGATCAAAGCCAAGGTCTACTAAGAAAGGATGATCTTACTTCAATAAGAGCCAAGTTTCCCCATTGTTGAAACACCACTGTTCAGCAATTTTCTACATCTTCCCATTGCTGAAACACCACTGTTCAACAATTTTCTACATTTTCCCATTGCTGAAACACCACTGTTCAGCAATCTTCCACATTTTCCCATTACTGAAACACCACTGTTCAACAATTTTCTACATTTTCCCATTGCTGAAACACCCCTATTCCGCAATGTTCCACATTTTTCCCATTGCTGAAACACCACCGTTCCACAATTTCTCGCCCTTCTTTTCCCATTGCTGAAACACCACTATTCAAAAATCTTCCACATTTTCCCCATTGCTGAAACACCACTGTTCAGCAAGTTTCTACATTTTCCCATTGCTGAAACACCACTGTTCAACAATTCTTCACATTTTCCCATTGACGAAACAACACCGTTCAGCAATTGTTTCGCCCTTCTTTCTATGGCTGAAACACCACTTCTTCAGCAATATTTTGCAACATCACTCTTCAACAAACATTTCTCTGTTCTTCCTACGGCTGAAACACCAATTTTTCATCATTTTCTGTCAATAAGATTTTGCGCTCTCATACTACATTTTTTCCTTCTAGTCAACAAATCCTTGATACAATTCATCTAACAAATCAAAAGTCTCCACCACAGCCACTGCAAAACTATTATGGACAGGCATTATATTTTGTTTGAAGCATGAATCAAAAGGTAAAGCCTAGGTATGTAAATTTTATGTAAATACAATTAAGCTATAGTTAATGAGAAGATTCCAACTCATTATTACCACTCATGTAAAATCATTATTAGCCTCNCTTGAGGGGGGGGGGGAGGAAATATCGAACTTTTATACCATCATTTCACACACATCAACCACCGTCATTCCTTTTTACCATCCTTTCGTTTGTTTTACCACCATTTGCATGCCTTCACCCAAAAAACTCACTCTACACAGAAGCTGTTACTCGACTCTTTGACGGTGTATTTTACTGAGCTGTTAGCTATGGGAGGCCCTATTATATGATACGAACCCGCCACGACAGCCCTGTTAGAACTATATCTAGAAGCCTATCAAATTTTTCTGCAGGCAGGATGGCTCGGTTATTTTCAGAGACTCCAGGGGTTTGATCAACAACAGGTTCTGCAATTTGCTCGAAATCTCCAGGAAGATCACTCTATTGTTCAAGGGGTTCGGATTTCAGTTACAAAAGAGGATATAGTGCAGGTTTCAGGTCTCCCTACCAATGGCATTCGCTTATTCAGCTGCAAACATATCATCCTGAATGCCCAGCAGGATTTCCTCTTGCCAGGGGAACAAATTGAACCTAAAGGCCGGGGTGTCTGACTCATCTCGTTGCCGCCTTCATGGCTGGAAGTTGCAAAATTCATCAAACACTACCTTACCTACGAAGGCCGATACCAAGTAGTCTACCAGCACGATTTTGTCCTGTTGTCTCATTTACGGCACGCTAGATTGGTGAACATTCCTTATTATCTGCTCGGTTGTCTTAAGAATATGTCGCACTACTGTAAAAAGGCTAAATATCCCATCCTTTCACTCAGCCATCACTGTCTCATTCAACTTCTTATCCAAAAGGGTTTTTCCCAACAAAATCCTCCACTAAACAACCCACCCATAGATCCCCAAGAAGCTGTTGAAATTCCTGAAAATCTTCAGGAACAACAACCACAAAACCCTCCAGATTCTTCAGAAATACCTAACAGCCTGTCTACAGATCCAATCAACCCCCCTACCATACCAAGCCTGCCCCACATTTTACCAGAATCATCCACCCCTGCCGTGCATATCCTTAGTGATGATTCTGAACCAGACAATTCTCCCTGTCCCATCATTGAGGAAAAGCCTCCACATAAATGAAAGAAAATTCCTTTCTTTCCGCCCTTTTTACAAAGAAAACGAACAAGGGCCTCAACAAGGGCAACCACTACTACCACCACCCTAAATCCCTAACCCATCCAGTAAAGACCCCGTGCACCTTCAACTTTCCAAATTTTGGAATCTTTAACTATTCCACCCACGAGCACTAAAACACAAGAAGCAGATGCCCAATATGTTGCGACATCATCCATGGAAAATCAAGTAGCTGAAACACAAGAACCAGCTACTCATCAAGTAGCTGAAACAAAAGAACCAGCTACCCATTTGTTAGCTGAAACACAAGAACTAGCTACCCATTTGTTAGCTGAAACACAAGAACCAACTACCCATTTGTTAGCTCAAACACAAGAACCAGCTACCTATTTGTTAGCAAAACCACAAGAACTAGCTACCCATTCAGTAGCTGAAACACAAGAACCAGCTATAGCTATCGCACAAGAACCAGCTACAGCTGAAACACAAGAACAAACTACTAATATTGATACTGAGATACAGGAATCAGAGGCCCAGGGCGCTGCAACATTACTCTCTTTATATCAAGAAGCTGAAACACAAGAACCAGCTAGTGCGGCTGTGACTGCTACACAAGAACCAGTCACCCCTCAACCAGAACAAACAATGGCCTCTATCTTACAAGAAAATGAGTTCCTAAGGTCTGAACTAGAAGCCTACAAGCAAGAGCTAGCCATGGGAAATGAAGCCTATGAGAAGGAACTTAATTTGTACACCCTAGCTCGCATAGCGACCATGTCAGAGGGAACTACAATAGAGAATCCATGTAGAGAATATATGTGCAGTCAATGCGGGGACGTCTATTATCAAGCAGACTACAAAGTGATTCAAATTCAAATACCAGAAGCTTCCCCTGCACCTTCCACTTTTGCAGTCAAAGAAGAACACCCTGCTGTTACACAAGAACCAGCAGGACCTTCCAAAATTAAGATTGAGCCCTGGCCTGCAACAAATGTCTAATCTGAAACCCCTGCTTTTGTTAATAAAGCTGGCTTTTGTTAATAAATCTGTACAAACATTGCCTAGTGATGAATCTGCCCCTCCTAGCCAGATCAACACCCACACCTTTGTGGAACAAGCCACTCGGACCCTACCTCAGCATACTACTTGTAACGCTGAAACACAAACTCAGCCATGGGATGAGCAGGCAATAATAAACAAATGGAAAGAAGAGTATGCTATTACATAGGCCAAAAGCCTGCAGGAACACAGACAGATCTGGATAAATCATATCTACTAAAATTGGGAAGCCTTGGAGCAAACACGTCAGGAATCTCGTGCCCTTAAGAAACAGAATAAGGAGCTAAAAGGCAGATTGCTCCTGATATTTGACTTGGCACAAAAGCTATTGGCTGCAAGGAAACCATCCTGCAATTACTCTCTGTTCCTCATGGAACGACTTACATGGTTTCAGATCAAATCAATCAAAGAAGGCAGACCCCATGGAGTGTTAAATCCAATAGATTTTGTCAAAACCTTTGCAGAAGCCTCTGCTATGGATCAACACCTCCTTTGTGAGCTATATTTTCATAATGAGGCCATCCCTGAGAACCGACAACTTAACCTTAACCCTCTTGTCGGTGACATCCAGATCCGGGCACTCACCTCCTTCCTCAACAATCAGATTATATGGCAGGATGACTTCCTAGCTGCCAAGCACAATGAGGATAACCGCCTTCTCTAGATAAGGCCAGAACCACAGAATGTTGTCACTTTTGTTACAGAGTATTATCAGTTTTTAAAGAAACCAGGGAGGACTCAACACATTCAGCGATTACAGACATCAGTGTTTCAGGAGTGTCAACATTTCATTAAATCAACAGAGATTTCTGCCCTACAGGCAAATAATCTGTTTTGGCAACAATATACTGAGAAAAGACAGGAACACAATCCTTTTAGCCCCACTAATCTTGAGATATCAATCTCTAGGGTACCTAGCTACATCAAGTGTGCTTAGCATTGTGTTGAAAGTTGGCTAGGGTACCAGTTTCATTTTCCTATCCTCTAGATTCCAGCAGAGAAATACCAAGTCCATTATAAGTTGCCCAAGAAGGTCGAAACAACAGCTTGGAAAAGGTTACAATGCGTTCAAGGGTTCAGAGCTCCAACAAACATCACCTTCCACAGCTACTGTTTGAGTAACTTGCACGCTCAGATTCAATATCCAGATTCTGATTCAGAGTGAAGTTGCCTGAGGACATGCAACATTTTCAGTTGGGGGGGATGTTAGGACCATACAATATACCTTTTTGCTCACACTTTTTGCTACCTTTACACCCTTGTTTCACTCATATTTAAACTCACATTATCACCTTACCCTATCTTTCCAAAGGTATACAACGTCTCTTCTCTTTACTATATGTTTAATCTGTTTTACATATAATTTTACATTATTCTCGTACTTAACCATTGATCAGAAATGTATAAGTGCTGAAACAGTTCAAACTGCAGATTAGCATTGAGGCCTGTTGCTGAAACAGTTAAAGCATGCAAACCCTGTGGCTGAAATAGTCTGTGGACTACGATGCTGAAACAACAACTCACACAGAAGAAGTTGTTACACTCTTCGTGGTCTACGATGCTGAAACAACAACTCACACAGAAGAAGCTGCTACACTCTCTGTGGTCAACGATGCTATAAAAACAACTCACAGAAGCTGTTACACAGTCCGTGGTCTACAACAACTCACACAGAAGAAGTTGTTACACCCTCTGTGGTCTACGATGTTGAAACAACAACACAAAACTGTTACATTGACCACAACAGCCACACCTTGAGCTAGCATTAACCATCACTGTTGCTTGAGACCAAGTTGCTGAAACAGTCGGAAAACAAATCCCGTGGCTGAAACAGCCCGCGATTTGTGATGTTGAAACAACATACAATAGTAGTAACAAGAAGACAAATAAAGAAGCTGTTACTCCAGCCGCAACAACAACACTTCACTCAGCACTTGTAATAGCATTCTGTTGCGGGAGACTAGGATATCCTATTCCAGTTTAGAAAGTCGATCTGACTAAGAATAGGACTCCAATGTACACCTGTAATTTGTTGATCATTGTATCGAAGGGATTATCCTCTTTAAATAAGAGGAAATCATCATTAAAGAGGATCCTTCTTTTTAGCTAAGAAAGAGTTTTACAGAGAAGGACGTGTTTTTACTTCAGATTGTAATATGATACAATTGACAGATGAATAAAAGATTGTTCTAAGCATTTCTTTTTAGTCCCTCTCATTTCAGGGGAATCTTGTGAGAAGGGAGGGCCCACCTTCTTCACAAGATTCACCCATTAGCTTTATAGTGTGTTAGTTTTATTTATGTTCATGCCTTGATTAAATTCTATTTTGCTTAAACACTACTTTATTGAACTCTGTTTTGCTGAAACACTATTTTACTGAACTCTGTCTTGCTGAAACTCTGCTTTACTGATTATTACATTGTTTTCATATGATTCATGCTTGGGTAACTGTCAATCATTCTAGTTAGCAATCCTGTTTGGTGAATTTATGAGAGCTTGATAATCAGGGACATGTGCTAAAGATTCCTGCTTGGGAATTAGGGTCATGTCCTCTGTTAGAGATAGTTAGCCTTCAATGCATGTCAATTATTTCAATTAATGAGTTCATGAAAGTGTGCTAATTGGGACAGGTGCTGAAGATTCCTGCTGGGGAATTAGGGTCCTGTTCTCTGTTAAGAGGTAGTTAGTCTTCAGTGTGTGTGTCAATCATTTCAATTAGCAATGATTTCATAAAAGTGTGGTGATCGGAAACAGGTGCTGAAGATTCCTGCTTTGGGAATAGGGTCATGTTCTCTGGTTATAGAATAGTTGGTCTTTCCTTTTGCAGTGTCTTGAAGGATTTATTTTCCTAGATTGTTATTTCTTAATGTAACCCAGGATTCTTTGGACAATTATTTCTTTAAGCATTGAACTCTGCAACAGGTAGATTGCTTTCCTGTAATTCAAGTTAGAACTTCAGTTCATTCAAGGCAAAGTGTGATTAATATGTTTTTACTACAACTCTAGGTTGCTTTTGAGATTGAGCATATACAGTGCGTGGTTACCTTTGAAATAACAGACTTCCCTGGGTTGACAATTTATGTAGCACTTGATTGTTTAGTTAAATAAGCAATTATAGTGACCAACATTGACAAGGGTTTCCTCAATGACTGTCTTATCCACTTCTCCCAATTCAGGGTTACCAAAACCATTTCGTGAAATAAACAAATCCCAACAGTCATTTTGTGACTCTAACTGATGTATGAGGATGATTTTAATCAGGCCATGATGAAAAAGACTTGAGTTTGACCTCTGTTTCTTGAATATTTTCCCCATTTTATATAGACTTCTAAGTAGGTAATAAGGCATATTCAACGGAAAACCAATAAAACTCATAAGCAGACGTAAGTGATATAGAAAAACAAATCCAAATCATCCCTCACATGTGATAAATTTTTTCACCACAATGAGTAAATCATGCCACCGAGTTTTCAAGAACTAAATTGGCATACCTCTATCACAGCTGGTTATTTTTCGTGAGGTAAACAGTAGAGTCCAAGGGACTTCCTCCACTTTCGCATTTTTAAACCATTTCTAACCAACCGCTGGCAATCCTGTGGCTTGACTCAGGAACTCTTCAGTTACTTCCAATTGCACATCGCCAACTTTTTCCCTACAACCATCAAAGGTTAAGGCGAACTCTTGGGCGACTTGAAGATTAAAACCCTGAAACTTTTTGATGAAAATATGCCAGCCATTCCTTTCCAAATCCTCCCTAGCATTATCGGACGAGAGTAGGTGTTAAGAACCAAACATCAATATAGCATAGAAAAACCTCAGGAAAAGTACTCAACGCCTTGAAAAAGAGATAATCTCATATAATAAGCCTCTTCGAGGGGGCAACCTCCTTTTACCCCACTTAAATGTTCAAGTCCAAGATGATTCAAAATGAAAATGTCTCCTTGGTATATATAGGAGACTAGGACGTTTAATGGCCTAAAGCCGACATAAATAAAATAACATTACTAATCTAAATTACAACTAATGGCCTAAAGCCGACATAAATAAAATAACATTAATAATCTAATATGCCCCAATTAAGTGGTAATGAGC
>JASDQU010102714.1:205117-234185 GCA_032191745.1 Picea mariana
AGAAATGTGATCGAAAATCAAACCAAAATCAATACAAAAAATCGAATAGTGGGGATCTTTTGTTAAAACTATCAATCTCTTAGGCATGCTAAGAATTGAAAGGGTCAAAAACAAAAAGGAGTAATATCTTCATGGCAAGGAATCAAAACTCCATAACAAATTAAATAAACCATTTTCCTTCAATGAAACATTAAAACAAAATGGTAATTACAGTCGCAAGTTTTCATGCTTTCAGTCATGAAAACGTAGCATGACTAGACGAAAAATAAAAAGCGACGATTTACAACTGTCATTTAGGAGACTGCTCATGAAAAGTAATAAAATTTCATAGACCCTGTGTAGGCAGCTTTCATAGGTTATTTTATAAAAATAACGATTATATTATTGCTGCCAACAGTACCTCAACCATCAACCACGTATATCAATAATATACATCAACACTTGTACCATATCATGTTCCAATAATGTATCTCAACCATATATCGTATCACTCAATTATTCCATACACCATATACCATAGGATATAAACAATGAAGTACCTCACCAAAGGATCTACTAATATCACCAGCATATGTCTCTAACCATACACCATATCATCAACCATATACCTTAAACGACATGCCAATCATCCATAGACCATGTACCTCAAACATGTGCCATATCACTCATGATGTGTCTCAACCAATTACCATAACCATGTGCTAATATATCCAATATATGCACCTAGTAATGTACCTCAACCAACATGTATCATACATCCAAGATGTGCCTCAAGGCATATACCAAAAATCACAGTGTCTTTCCTTAAGCATGTTCCACAATATCACCAAGTTGCAACCTGATAACACATAGAATAACATACCTTTTAAATTTGTAACTAACCTAGTGCCTTTGATCCTGATACACATACCTGTAGCAATACCTTAGTCCTCAAAAACCAGGAACAAGCATCCTCCTTCACTTATGTCTTGTCCTTGCGGGATGAATATTACATGTCAAGTGGGGCCTTGCATGACGTGCCCTAGGTAGCCCACAGGGATTCCTCGTAGGACACCCTATGCTTGAACCATGAGGGATATCCTAATTAGGGTTTATCATAAACCCATGCGCTCCACATCTATGAAAACTTTTCTCTTCTCACTTTCTCCACTACCCCAGACTCAACCTCGTATTCTCTACTAGACCAAAATATTCTCACAAGATAGATATTCAATGAATGTGTGTGTATTTATGAGAGACTCCTTGAGGTGTATTTATAGTTTTTCTCGGTAACCTCTTTCCTTGTTCTTAGGGATTCTTGACTTTCCTTTTTACAACCACTTTACCCTTTCATTAATTGACTTGTAACCAGTTAGTGTCTTCTTGACCATATTTTGGGGCTTCCAACTTCATGAAGGAATATCTGCCTAACCATAAGGAACCACATGGTGTACCACCTATCACCAGAAATAAAATGACAAGGAATATCCATATATGAGTGTCTTACCTTCATTTTCATTGTGCTTCATGTCCTTATTACTCAAACAACTTCAGGTCTCATGACCACACCTCCGGGGCTTCATGTAGATTTCATCAAATGCACCCATCACATATGTTGACATCAACCACTCTTGTTGACATCAATGAAAACTAACTCACCATCAATATCAACCACATATCAAGGGATTACATACTTCTCCATAGGTTGGCATCAATCTGCAAGGGTTGACATCAATGAAAACCAACTTTCCAACAAGTACTACTCCTAATGCATATCCACTAGCATCGATCTCTATATCTAAAGGTCGTTACAAATTCAGCGTGGCCAAGAATGGATCATCATTGATTTTCTTCTTCAAGTCTTCAAATTCTCTTTTTTGTGTCTACCCAATGAGAGCTCTTTCATTTGGTGGTTATGGCATGCAATGGTGCTACTACTGTGGATAAGTTTGCATTGAACTTTCTCAAATAATGATATACTCCCATGAAACTCCTAACCTTTGTCACATTGGTTGGAATAATCCATTGGATGATGGTTGCGATATTCTCTATATCTACCCTCAACTCTCCTCCTTCAATCATGTGTCTAAGATATATCAAGGAAGTTTTTCCAGACTCATATTTCTGCAATTTGGAAATCAATTGAGTCTTCCTCAAGGTATCTAATACCTATTTCACATATGAGAGGTGATATTTTCAAGTGTTTCTAAAGATTAGTATGTCATCCAAATATAATATTACAAAATAGTCATTGAAGGGATGTAGCACATCATTCATTAGTCTCATAAACATTTCAGGTACATTGCATAATCCAAAAGGAATTACTAACCACTCTTAAAAACCTTGTCTTGTTTTGAACATTGTCTTCCACACATCTTCTACTTTTATCCTCACTTGGTGGTAACCTAAATTGAGGTCCAACTTAGTGAATAATTTGGCTTGTTGCAGTTGATCCAAAAATTCATCAATCCTTGGAAAAAGATATTTATTCTTAATGGTGATCTTATTCAGGGCATGATTGATGCAGGAGCATCACCAACAAAGCACAAGTGGAAGACAACTCAATGCACTAGCGCATATTTTGAAGTGATTATTTTGAATTTAAGAAGGGAATATCACACAAATATATTGAAAAGATTGTAATTTAAGAAAATATTTAATGCTTAGGAGTTGAACCATAGCATGAGATCGATGGGGAATGTATTTTTATTTAATGTGGTAGGTTGCAGTACATATTCGATATGTTTTCTCTTATTTGTCTATCTCGAACATTTATTTTAATAAATCCTTAGTTGTTGAAATATTTTATTTCGATAGGATAGCACTAAGTTAGTCAGAGAGAAAATCTCTACGAGCTCGTTTTGTATAAATAAATGTATTGTTTCCAAAATGAGGATGATAAATTTTAGTTGAAGAGTTGTTGAGAGTTGTAGTTCTTAAGAGTTGTAGAGATGTTGAAGAGCATTGTATGAGCCCATGTACATATCATTTGAATGAATATAACAGAGAAACATTGTTCCAAATGTTTGGTGTTCATGTACTGTGTCTATCTGAATGAATGAATGGTAGGCTTTCTATTAATTTTCAATTCTATTTTATTAATTGTTCTTATGTTATGAATGCATTTACATGATTGAATGCATGAATCTATGGGATATTAGATAAGTTTCAATATTTTCTCTTCTATGAGCCTGTGTATGGAGTGCATAGTTTCCACAAGGTGTGTTTTGACAGAGTTTGTTTCGACTCAGAAGCTGAGAAGAGATAACGTGAAACATTTGTTTGCAAAGAGTGCATAAGTGTCCACAAGGTGTGCATCGACAAAGTCTCTTTTGACTCAAAAGTTCAGAAGGAATAGCTTGAAGGTGCGCACAGGCGGAAACGTGATCAGATTCATATTGTTCGGGAGGAACAATTGAGTCGTGGAAGGACTTTTGCAAGGAGTGCACAATCACCCTTCAAGAGTCAAGTTGAAGGAATCTTGTCGCAAGGTGTGCGTAGGGTCAATACTTGGCTAAGTATAGAAGGAGTCATTCTAAGAAGTTCAGAGTGTTGAGGAGGAACAAGTCCAATAAAAATAACTTGGATCTTTGCATGCAAAGAGTGCATATTGTCCGCAGGGAGTGCGTGACAGAGTTTTTGGGCTCACAAGTCCAGGAGGAGTAACTTAAGAGTATTGGAAGAAGAGTGAAAAGAACTGTCGCAAGGTGTGCATAGTCATCCACAAAGAAGTTAAGTCATGGAGGAAAACCTGTTGCAAGGTGTGCATAGGAAAAGTTTCGACCAAGTGTCAAAGAAATGCTCTGAGGAGTTAGAGGTTTCAAGAAAGGACAAGTCTAGAAGAGGTAGTGGGGAGAATCCTTCAATAGCAAGGAGCTAATGAATATTTTGTAATCCAACGAGCAAGATCCATTCAGGAGGAGAAGAATCATTTCATACTGTCAGATATGGGAGAGTTGCACTAAGGTTATCCATAGAGTCTTTCAACACTTTGTAGTTTGGAGGCTTGGAAGTGTTATAAGAAGCAGAGTCTCCAAAGTCGCGGAGTGATCGTAGCCATTGGATGCGAGGAGGATGCGTGGTAGTGGATTAAAGAGTTTAGGAGATAGAGTTAAGAGAAATTGTGTGGAGCAAGTGAAATCATTACGAAGTCGCAAAGGCATAGGTAGTCTGGACCGTTGGATCTAGGAGGACATGCGACACGAATATGTGTTTTTCGGCAGAAAGACATTTCAGAAGGAAAGCGAGGGTGGACGTCACAAACCCGCCAAAGCCTGAATTTAAGAAGGGGGTTGGTCTGAGTTTATAGCCCGAGGTCATATGAGAAGAAGAGCCTAGCCATTAGAGCTAGCACCTGCCAGTTAAAGTTACCAGAGGTGCAAAAAAATATCTTTGCGGGTAATTCAAACCCGCGAGGTAATAATCAGGGGCCTGTGTAAGTTGTTCCAAGGTCTGCTAGAGGCCCGAAAATATGATTTGGCTTAAGTGTTTTTAATATCATTGACTAGGAGGTCGTAGAACCCCTAGGAGGGGAGGGGGGTTTCCTCAAGTGGTATCAAATCATGTTTCTTATTTCATATAGTAGACAAGAGACAAAGAAGATAGTCTAATACCATCAAGTGGTACCATAGCCACATAATTGATTTTTGTAGGCAAGAGGAGATAGCTTGATATCATCAAGTGCTATCAAATACATCAAGTGGTAGCTGTGTAAAGGAGAAAATTTCATCACAATGCCACCCAGAAGACGTGCAGAGCCACCTGTAGCAAATTGAGTTATGGAAATGGAGATGAGAGAACTTCGTGCAAGGTTGGATGTTATGGAAACAACACAAAGGACATCATCTGATGCTGGTGATGCCAATGATGCAGAGAATGAAGAATTGGAAGTTGAAGAAGTTGTAGTAGAGAATGTTGCATAAGAATGCTTGCTGAAAGCAGTTGTAAAGTTGGGAGCTAGAGTGAATATAGACATCCCGATGTATGAAGGCAATTTAGATGTTGAAGAATTGTCGGATTGGATAAGGTCAATGGACAAGTACTTCAAATATGAATACGTCGATGAGGAGAAGAAGGTGAAACATGTTGTCACCAGATTAAAAGGACATGTAGCGCTATGGTGGGATGAACTACAAGCTGACAAAAGATGCAAAGGAAAGAAAAAGATCAAGAATTGGGATAGAATGGTAGCCAAGTTGAAGGCCAAATTCATACCCAAGGACTACCAGATAAATCTGTTCAGGAAGTTGCAGAACCTGAGATAGAAAGGAATGACAATGAAAGAGTACACAGAGGATTTCTACAAACTGAACATTAGGGTTGGACAGAGAGAAAAATATGATGAAAATGTTGCTAGGTATATAAATGGCCTGAGATATGAAATCCAGAATGAAATCAACATGATGACAGTAAGGAAAGTGGAGGACACTTATCAGATTGCGCTGAAGGCAGAAGAGAAGTTGTCCAAAAAAAAGAGCCAGTGAAGAAGAGGAAGAAGTCTAAATAGAGGCAAGGGAATTGTCCATGATAAGGAACAAAAGCCCAAGGTTGAGACTGAAAAACCACATAGTCACTCAGAAAAAGGAGGAAGTTCCCGAGGGAGACAATATAGTGGTATAAATTCTTTTCCTTGAGGAAGAGGAGGAGAAGTGAAGTGTTATTCCTGTGGAAAGACATGACACATGTCTTGGGAATGCCCAGAGAGAAAGAAAGAAGGAGGAGGTGAAGCTCACATTTCGAAAGTGCATAAGTGGAATGTTGAAGCAGAAGGTGCAGAAGATGGGAAATCTCTAATGATGAAGAAGGTTCTCTTGAAACCAAAGCCAGAGGTTGAAAAACCAGTGCAGAGGAACAATTTGTTCAAAAATGCTTTCAAGACTAAAGCTAGAGTATGCAAGGTGATAATTGACAGTGGGAGCACTGATAACTTAGTATCCATAGAGATGGTGGAGAAATTGGTGCTGGAAACAACTGCATATCCGAGTCCATATAGAGTCTCATGGTTGCAGAAAGGACACTAGGTAACGGTAACTAAGCAATGCCTAGTTGAATTTAAGATAGGAGGATATAGAGATGATATTTTATGTGATGTGATTCCCATGGATGTATGTCATGTTTTGTTTGGGAGACCATGGCAGTATGACAGGAATGTCATTCATGATGGGAGAAAAAATACTTGTACCTTGGCTAAGAATGGTAGGACACAAATGTTAATGCAAATTGAAGAAAATAAAGTAAAGGAAAAAGCCAACAAATGTATACTTCTCATGAGTGGGAAGGAACTCCTAAGTGAAGTTAAGAAGGAATAGGAGATGCAATTTGTTGTGGTGAGGAAGCCAAGAGTTTTCCTTACAATTACTTCTATGGCTGATCTGCCTAAATAAATTTAGGAGCTGTTGGAGAATTTTGCTAACATACTAGTGGATGAGTTACCGAGCTCGTTTCCACCCATCAAGAGTATTAGTCATCACATTGATCTAATACTAGGATCAAGTCTGTCGAACAAAGCAACGTACAAATTGACACCTCAAGAGAATGAGGAGGTAAAGAGACAATTCCAGGATTTGATGGACAAAGGGTTAGTCAGAGAAAGCTTGAGTCCATGCGCAATACCAACTGTGTTGAGTCTGAAGAAGCATGGAGGATGGAGAATGTGCACAGACTCAAGAGCCATAAACAAGATAACCATCATGTAAAAATTTCCCTTACCAAGGATGGATGACTTAATGGATTGTTTGGGTGGAGAAAATTATTCTTCAAAGATACACTTGAAGAAATGATATCACCAGATAAGAATGAGAGAAGGTGATGAGTGAAAAACAACCTTAAAAAAAAACGAGTGGCTTGTTATGCCATTTGGCTTAACAAATGCCCCAAGTACTTTTATGATGTTGATGAATGAGGTATTGAAAGATTTTATTGGTAATTTTTTGATTGTATATCTGGATGATATATTAGTCTTCAGTAAAACTGAAGAAGAGTATTTGAGACACCTGACATTAGTGATGAGAATATTGCAGTGGGAGAAGATGTTGATAAATCTAAGGAAATCCTCTTTTATGAAGATGCAACTCATTTACTTGGGTTTTTTGATATCTTCAAATGAGTTGAAGATGGATCCAGAGAAAGTGAGAGCAATCAGAAAATGGCCATCACAAATGAGCATATTTGAGGTGAGAAGCTTCCATGGATTAGCAAGTTTCTATCAGAAGTTCGTTAGAAATTTCAGTGGAATTTGTACACCAATGATGGATACGTTGAAGAAGAGACACAAGTATTTTAAGTGGATAGAAGAATATGAGAAAAGTTTTAGGATATTAAAGGAGAAGATAACAAAACAACTGATTTTGGTCTTGTCATATTTCGGAAAGACATTTCAAGTAAGGTGTGATGCTAGTGGAGTTGCAATTGGAGAAATCTTGAGCCAAGATAATAGGCCTGTTGCATATTTCAGTGAGAATCTGAATGACACTAAGAGAAAGTACTCCACATATGATAAAGAGTTTTATACAATAATTCAAGCCTCGAAGAAATGGAGGCACTACCTTGTTCCAAAATAGTTTGTTTTGTATACTGATAATCAAGCTTTACAATTCATAACCAGACATGAGAAGTTAAATCAAATACATGCTAAGTGGATAGAGTTTATGCAAAATTTCACTTTTGTCATTAAACATATTTCTAGTAATTCTAACAAATTTGTTGATGCATTGAGTAGGAGATGTCTGATTCTGCAGAAATTTCAAGTGAAAACCTTAGGGTTTGAAACCTTAAGGAGATGTATTGTGATGACCCATATTTTAAAGACGCATATGAAGCATGTGCAAATCCTGTGCTTAGAGACAGAAGCCAATGGACAAAGTATTTGATTCAAGATGATTTTTGTTCAAAGGTTGCCAGTTCTGCATACCAAAGTGCTTGATGAGAGAAAATTTGCTGAAGGAAAAACATAGTGGAGGTCTAGCAAGACATCATGAAAAGACATTTGCATAGTTGAACAGTTCATACTATTGGCCAGGTATGAGGGAATAGGTCAAGAAGTTTGAAAACATATGTAATATTTTCCAATATGCAAAAGGAAAGAGACATAACACTGGATTGTATCATCCATTTCCTATTCCAGATAGGCCTTGGGATGCAATAAGCATGGATTTCATGTTGGGATTGCCAAGGACACAAAGAGGAAGTGATTCCATATTTGTGGTAGTTGATAGATTCTCAAATATGGCACACTTTATACCATGCCATAAAATAACAATGCAACACACATTGAAAATTTGTTTTTCAAAGAAGTTGTGAGACTTCATGGATTTCCCAAGAGTATTGTCTCAGACAGAGACACTTAAATTTGTTGGTCATTTCTGGAGGACATTGTGGACGAATCTGGGGACATAATTGTCTTTTAGTTAAACATATCACCCTCAAATGGATGGATAGATTGAGGTGGTGAATCGGAGTTTAGGAAATTTATTGAGGAGTTTGGTCACTGAACATCATAGTCAGTGGGATCAAATTCCGTCACAAGCAGAATTTGCATACAATGACTCATCAAACAGAAGTATAGGAAAGAGCCCATTTCAAATGGTATATGGGATGGATACAAGAGGAGTATCAGAGTTAAGATATATAGATAATAATGATTTCATAAGCGCTGGAGCAGAAGACTTCGCTGCTGAAATGCATAAGCTTCATAATCAAATCAAAGAGCAGTTGCAGAACAATAGTAGAGAGTACAAGCGCAGAGTTGATTAGCATAGGAGAAAAATTCAATTTGAAGTGGGAGATCAAGTTCTATCACATATCAAGAAGGAAATGTTCCCAAGAGGAACATATAACAAACTGAAGTTGAAGAAGATAGGACCGTGCAAGATCCTAAGAAAATTTGATGAAAATTCTTATGAGATAGAGCTACCAGAAGATGTGGGTATATCACCCATATTCAACATTTCAGACCTGTATCCTTACAAGGAAGATGACACAAGAGATTCAGAAGATCAGAAAGAGATCCATTGGGAGAATTAGATGCTTGTAGCAGAAAAGTCACAGATGGAAAAGATCATAGATCAAATAATTGGTAAGAAGACTAGGAGAAAGACTTATTTTGAGTATTTGGTAAAGTGGAAAGGACACCCAATAGAAGATGTCAGTTGGGTAAATGAAGCATATATTCAAAATCATGAAAGGTCAATGCAAGAGCTCATGGACAGGTGATCCAGATGGATCTAGGGAACATCACAAAAGTTTCAGAAGTGTCCTAGGAGGCTCAGAATGGCCTCAGTAGGCAGAGAAAGGGAAAAATTAAAAGTTCCCGAAACTATGTGAAAATGGCATGATCACGAAGAGCGCGTCACAATATTTTCAACGGTGCAAATGGCTTGTCAAACAGAGTTACGGATTGAAATATATTTGCGGTCAAAGTTTGGTCAACCTAGCCTAGTCAACAGGTGATGAGTCAACATCCATACTGCTGACATCATCATTCATATGGATGACATTAGAATCCATACAACACACATGGCAAGAGAAGGAAGGCAACACATGGCATGCTAACGTGAGCATGATGATGTGGCAGCACTAGAGGCTGCCACGTGTCACCCTTTTTTGGCGCTTTCGGGTTGATCCATGGACCAATCGGATCGTGCCACATGGTAGTCCATATATTGACATGGCAGGGTAACGTGGCATTCTGTACAGTGGCATGGAAGTCCATGCAACTGACATGGCAGTCCGTACATGTGACTTCAGTAGGTGACATGGCAGGTACAGTCAACAACTGACATGGCAGTCTGTACAGGTGATGTCAATAGGTGATGTCAGCAGGGCCAATGGGTGGCTGCCACGTGGTCGATGAAAAATTCCTAGTGGGGGCTCATGCCATAAATTTCAAAATTTTAATTTAAACTACACTCCGCCAAATATGGCGATGTTTCGCCAAATCTGGTGGATCCACCAAATATGGCAGAGATTCGCCAACTTTAGCAGTGCATTGGGAAGCATGCCAAAAAAAGAGTCCAACATATTTGACCCCGTGACCTCCTCTAAACTAATGCCTTAACTTATCCTCTGCCAACCAATTCGGCTAAACTGGCTCATTGGTAATTCCGCCCTCCTTTTTACTTAAGTGTTGAACTCTTCCAGTGCACGGGAAAGCATGCCCAGGCCATACAATGGCATGGATTTCAATGTAGATAGTGCATTAATTGCCTATAAGTGCATGTGGATCGAGGCAATAGGTATATAAAGGGCCTGAAGGTGAATGTGTCCGATGGAGACGATTTGACAGTTGTTTTTAGGTAATTCGATGACATGAATCCAATGGCGAGGTCGTTTTTTGTAGCAGAGCTTCATATCAACAAGATAAGTTTTGGAGAAGCCAATGTAAGCATTATTTTCATTATGTTTTTTTGTCATTAAATGTTGCAACATAGCATGTGTGTTACAGGTCTGAAGGAGCATGGGGAGGCTACAAAAAGGCAACAAGATCAACTTATTCCTTCTATATATTATCTTTTCTCTTCTTCCACATCAAACCAATCAGTTATATGTGACCGAGAAATTGTGGCACTTGCATGATAAGTGGCCAATGAAAAAATTCTAAATCTCGTGGTTTTGGGATCTTTGTATGGGCTGCATATTTATGCTTGGATATGAGCAGCAGATCTAAGGCACTTTATGGATCCATGATGATGGGGATCGTATTTTATTCTTCCTCTTTTTATGTATTTAGTATGTGGGAATGATGTCCATGTCAGCATCATGGATTCCTCATGAGCATGAGAACTTATGAAGCTTGTATACATTCCTGATAACATTCCGATCTCTTGTTTCCATCACTAAAAAGGGACTTTGGCCTTACAACTTGTAAAGGAGAGACATCATTACAGCGAGGAGAATAAAGTGGTCATACTTTGGAGCATCACCCAGAGAGGTAGCCCACATCGGGTGAGCTCCGTTATCAAGGGAAGTGTCATATCCATTTTGTGTCTTATGTTCTTATGTTTCTTTTTTATGAATTTCCGCACATAGGATATTAAATGCAAGCATGAAATATAACACATAAGAAAAACTAAGGAGGTTTTATTCACTTTGGATTCAAGCTTATAAGACTTCAACTTTACCTTTAATTGCAAATCCCTCAAGTAAAATGATCTATAACTAACCCTTTTTGAAGGAGTGACAGAATCAACCAATCATTGGAAACTAATCACCCCCCTGGGTTCAGATCAACAGGAGTCCATGAATTTTCGTCTAGAGGAGTATGATGCAGGAGCATCGCCAGAAAAGTGCAAGTGGAAGACAACTCAGTGCACTAGCATGCATTTTGAAGTGATTATTTTGAATTTAAGAAGGGCATATCATGCAAATATCTTGAAAATATTATAATTTAAGAACATCTTTAATGCTTAGGAGTTGAACCATTGCATGAGATTGATGGGGAATGTATTTTTATTTAATGAGGTAGGTTGTGGTACAGATTCGATGCGTTTTCTCTTATATTTCCATCTCGAACATTTATTGTAATAAATCCTTAGTTGTTGAAAGATTTTATTTCGATAGGATATCACTAAGGTAGTTGGAGGGAAAATCTCTACCAGCTCATTTTGTATAAATAAATGTATTTTTTCCCAAATGAGGCTGCTGAATTTTAGTTGAAGAGATGCTGAGAGTTGTAGTTGTTAAGAGTTGTAGAGATGTTGAAGAGAATTGTATGAGCCCGTGTACATATCATTTGAATGAATATAACAAAGAAGCATTGTTCCAAATGTTTGGTGTTGTTGTACTGTGTCTACCTGAATGAATGAATGGTAGTCTTTCTGTTAATTTGCAATTCTCTTTTATTAATTGTTCTTATGTTATGAATGAATTTACATGGTTGAATATATGAATATGTGGGATATTAGATAATTTTCAATTGTTTTTCTTCTACGAGCCTATAAAAGGAGTGCATAGTGTCTGCAAGGAGTGCATTGACAGAGTGTGTGTAGGGTCGATACTTGGCTAAGTATCGAAGGATTCATTATGAGAAGTTCAAAGTGTCGAGGAGAAACAAGTCCAAGAGAAATAACTTGGAGCTTTGTATGAAGAGAGTGAATATTGTCCACAAGGAGTGCGTAACATATTTTTTTGACTCACAAGTCCAGGAGAAGTAACTTAAGAGTATTGGCAGAAGAGTGAAAAGAATTGTCGCAAGGTGTGTGCAGTCATCCACAAAGAAGTTAAGTTGTGGAGGAAAACCTGTTGCAAGGTGTGCACAAGAAACGTTTCAACCAAGTGTCGAAGAAACGGTCTGAAGAGTTAGAGGTTTCGATAAAGGAAAAGTATAAAAGAGGAAGCGATGAGAATCCTTCAATAGCGAGGAGTTCTTGAATATTTTGTAATCCAATGAGAAAGATCTGTTCAGGAGAAGCAGAAACATTTCAGACCGTTAGATCTGGGAGAGTTGCATGAAGGTTAGCCATAGAGTCTTTCGACACTTTGTAGTTCGAAGGCTTGGAAGTGTTATAAGAAGCGGAGTAGCCAAAGTCGCAAAGTCACAGAGTGATCCTAGTCATTGGCCATGAGGAGGATACGTGGAAACAGATTAGAGAGTTCGAGAGATAGAGTTTGGAGAAATTGCATGGAGCAATTGAAATTATCATGAATTCGTGAAGGCCGAGGTGGTATGGACCATCGGATCCAGGAGGACACGCAACAAGAATCCGTTTGTTTCGACGGAAAGACATTTTAGAAGGAAAGCGAGGGTGGAGGTCACAAACCCGCCAAAGCCCAAAGTTAAGAAGGGGGTTGGCCCGATTTTATAGCCTGTGGTCATATGAGAAGAAGAACCTAGCTAGTAGAGCTATTTCCTCCCAATTAAAGTTACCAAAGGCGCTAGAAAATGGTTGTGCGGGTAATTCAAACCTGCAAGGTAACAATCAGGGGCCTATGTAAGTTGTTCTAGGGTTTGATAGAGGCCCAAAAAGATGAATTTTCTTAAGTGTTCTGAATATCATTGATCGAGAGGTCGTAGAACCCCTAGGAGGGGAGGGGGGATGAATCAATGATAGTCAATGCTCATTCTCCAGTTTCCATCTTTCTTTGGCAGTTTGATGAGTCCCTGCTCCAAAAAATATTGTAGTTTCTTCTTTACTTCATCTTCTTTGATGATGGACTACCTGTACAATCCAATGTTAGGTAGTGGTGACTTCGGCAACAACTCTGTCTTGTGTTTAACCTCTCTCTTGGGTGGAAATCCCTAAGGATCTTGAAACACTTACGTATAGGCTTCAATCAATTGTTGCAGTTGTTGGAGATACTTATCACTAGATCCTTCCAAGGATGCCTTCATCTCCAAATTGTTGCTTTCCTCTTGTTGCTTTCTTTTTCTCATGAACAACAAGACAAACTTCTTTGTATTGCCCATGATTCTTCTTTCCTGATGAGCATTGATCAAAGAGAGTTTATCTTTGTCATGGTGTGTATTGGCATACTAATTTCCATCCTTGACTACCTTATATTAGTTCACTCTCCTTTTGAAAATGGCATCCCTCACATACACATATGGTCTTCCCAAGATGACTCCACATACGTCTATAGGAACCACATCTGCAACTACTTCATCAACAAAGTTTTGATTGATGGAAAACTTAAATTTTCTCTACTTGTTCACTTTCAATTCCACATCTTGCCTTACCTAGCCTAGGGGGTGTGGATGCAGATGATCTTGAGTCTCCATCCCAATATTCTCAACCAATTTTGCATATATCAAATTGGATTGTGAACCTGGATCGAACAAACAATCCACCTTGATATCCTTCATGTGGATTTTAATGTAGAAAAATCCAGTCATTGCCTTCTCCTCTTTGTGATTGCAAGCAACCAATGCCACATATTTCTGAATATTTTTGTAGTTAATATTCCCTTTCGGGCCTGATGTGCCATCCACCTATTCTTCAACATCCACTGATATCAATGTTTTCTTCTTCGCTTTCTGAAAATATGTGGGGCGCTTCTCAGGGTGAAGTTTCTAACATTTCTCCTCAGTGTGTGCTTTTTTATCACATCCTTTACATTATTTGGTAGAAGGTGCTTCTTCTTGTGATGTAGCCACAATATTATTCTCATTCCACTTCTTATTGTTTTTCCTCTTTCTCTATTTCTCTTATGGTTCTACTTGCTTGTGAGCACTTTCTTGTTTCTTTCTCTTATCTCCCTCAATGTATTTTTCTTGAATATTGGCCTTGTCAATTTTCTTCAATCTAAATAACATCAATTTCCTACGAATATGAGGTAAAAATTCCCCCAAATACTTGACCAACATTTATGGACTTTTGAGAGATACTCCCATCTGAATTGATTTATTCCTGAACTCTGTCATGAACTCCTGCATTTATTTTCCTTGCCTCAACTTGAAGTAATTACATATTGTTTGTTGGTGTTCCTCATATCCTATTGGATAAAAATGGGATTTGATCATGTCCTTGAACACTTCCCATTCAGTCACTGGTGGCTCATTTCCTAGTGCTCTACTTACTGCATCACTCTCCCACCATGTCAAAGCATGGACTTCAAGCTTCAACCGAGCAAAAGAAATATTTTGTTTTGCAGTTACCTCATGCATGCTGAATTATACTTCCATATGGTGTAGCCATTGGTTCATCCTGATAGCATCCAATTCCCTAGTATACGACTTGATGTCCACCTTTTCCTCCACACAAAAATGTACATGTGTCTTGTTGTAGTTGCACTCTCCCATATCTAGATTAGTCTTGCACTCTGTCTCTGTCTTCTTTTCATTCTTCTTGGGACCTTCATGACAAGTCTCTATTTAGGGAATTTCCTTGCTCTTCACTACCAATAATTGTGACACCATTGATGTCAACATGGCCAAAATATTCTCAAATCAATCCAACCTAACCCATATTATTCCTCTTCTCCTTCATAATGTTCCCTTGACATTCTTGATGCTCTGCTTTTCTCTAGCCCCAGAAAAAACTCTTTTCCACTTATTTTGTAATCACTGTGGGTACTTACTATATAGGTCTCACTAAATGCATTCAAAAGTTTTCTTTGATACCATCTAATCTGTAAGTGGGAGGCTTATAGCCTACCCGTCTCACCAACACAGAGTCCTCTTCAAAACAACTACATTCATAGTTCTCATCAGATTATAAAAAAATTGATTGTAAGATAAGGTCAAGTTGACCATGAAACAAAACCAGTCAACCACTCCAGGTCGAATATTCCAATTGAATAGGCATCGAACTCTTGGAAGTTGAGTTGGAAGTAATGCAAGTCGACAAAGTTGAGTCGGTGTTACACACTTTTTTTTCACACTTAAGTGAGGGAGTGTTTTTCATGATCCCTAGACATGTTGATGGAGAAATTTATCATATGAAGGTCAAAATACCATGTGCACATGTATTATTCTTTTTTATTTAAAAAAGAAAATTAATTTAGTGTGAGAATCCACCTCACATTTAGTTTCCTAATCTCAATGAGAAGTTGAGAGTCTCATGGATGGTTGAGAAATTTTCTCAAACCAATATCCTAATTTGATGAATCTTGAGAGATATTTCTTCCCTAAAATCCTTGAGATATATTTTCTACCTAAAAATCCTTGAGAGATATTTTCTCCCTAAAAATATTGGAGATCCCAATTTAGGGGATTTAGTGAGTGATCATCTCCTTGGATTGTTGAGTTAGTTTTCAAATGGAAAATTATTTAAATTCTTTATGGGAGAGCTTAGGAGGAGAGAATTTTAGAGTATCATACTTCTGATCATATGAGTTCCAAGGGGATGGAACAAAGAGCTTGGAGGAGATGCTACAACATTGTTATTGAGATTCTAAGTGCTTCCATTTTGTTGGCTTTCCATTAATACATAACTTGGCATATTCCTCTCATGTCTATGCGTTCAAGCATATGCATGTACATTGTTGTTAAATTAATCATATATAAATATATTTTCACTTAACAATATAGTGTGGAAGAAGGAGGTTTCTCTTTTTTCTTTGCAGGTCTTTTCTTGCACCTGGGAGCTTGGAAATCAAGATTGAAGGTTGGAGTAGCGAGGACAACCATTGTAAAAGGTAATTCATCCATCTCTTCATTTTCATTCTAATTGTCGAAATAGGTATAAGAGGAAAGTAGTTAACCATTTGTTTTCTTCTATATTGGATCAAGAGGGTTCTTGATCCAAGGGGGTTTCACCTATCCGCAGGGGAGAATTTACCACAACAAAAAATTGGCAACTTCGTTGGGGAAAATTGAGAGATTTCTTTCATTTGAGTTCTTTTGAAGCTTGTCGATATACTTGATTGAATTTTTTGGTTTGCATTCTTTTGTTGTGCAATCCTTTTCATTTTAATTTAGTTATTTTCATCTCATTTGAAAGAAATAAATAAAACAAGTTGCATTAAAAATTTTCATTGCATTTGAAAGCATTGGAAAACCAAAAAGTGATTGCATTCTAGTTAGTGGTTGGAGAATGTTTGAGCTTGCATTTTAAAGAATCGTCTATCATACAATTTATTTGACTCATATATCAAACACATTTTGTATTCAAAGAGTAGTTCATGTTTCTTGCATTGAATGTTACACTTGTTTCTTTGCTTGAGACCTCTTGCTCCTTTCTGTAGATAGGCTTCATCAAAACTAAATATTGCATTCCATTCATTTTTTCTTTTGAAGTCTTCTTGGAGTCAGAGTGATAACACCATATAGTCTGCTTCCATTTACCCTTTTGAGTAACAACAACCATAAAAGGAATAAGTTACCTAATCTAAAATCAACTAGAATTTTTCTTTACTAGAAAAAAATCACAAGTCTAGGTTGTAGGGCCTTGGTTGTAGGGTGGAGAGTAAATTATCCAAGGTCACTAAAAAAAACCTAGGAACACTAATGAGAAAAAATCCATTAGTAACATGAATTTTTTGTTGTAAAATCTCCTCTTACACAAGAGTCAAGCAGTAGGAGAAGTCGATAAGAGTTCTTCGACCGGTCCCCAACACTCTCTCTCGATGGGGTTGTGAGTCAAGGGGGGAATATTAGTAGTGAAAATTCCTAGGGGTGACACCACTATATAAGTTTCTTTAGTTCTAAGAAATTTATATTACTTTCCCTGCCCATTCATAGAATTCGTCTCCCACGATCGTTTTGCCCAACCACCAAGCACGAAGTGGTAGTCCTAATTTATTTTCCTAGGTTACCTTCCAAGGTGACTATAGTGGTGGTATTTTCAGTACCCGAGATAGATGTACAACTCACAATTTTGTCTCCTTAGGAGGGTACATGGTTGAATCTAGTATGTTCACCTATAGAAGTCCATTATGGAGTAGTTTTGGGTAACTGTCTCTTGTTTCTTCATTGACAAACTCATCTCCCATCTCTGAAAGAACCTTACTTCCTTTCTCTCTGTTACAAGAGGATTGTTTGTTTTATCTTATATTATAGGGACTTTGGTAGTCTGTGCTCTTTGATTTAGCATACCCTAGGTTGATTCCATGTCTATGGAAACAATTTCATATCCTTCCAATCAAAGAACCCATTTGCACAGGGATACTTTTCCTTTTCCTTGTTTTGGAAATATTGGTCCTCCTTACATTGCTACATTGAGTCTTCCTAGATTCACTATAGGGTTACTTGTATGGTTTTTTTCCACTTCGGTGATGAAAAATGATCTTGGTTCCTTGAATACAATCCCTCCACCTTAGGAACAAAAACCTCTTGTTGACCCTTTGCGTTATTTACCTACTGGGTATTCTTCCCTTTCTTCATCCATGTCTAGTGAAAGTCGTGATGCTAGTAACCAGGAGGATAAAAAGGAGAAGAAAAGGAAGAACAAGAAGAATCAAATAAGCAAAGGTGAAATCAAACAACCATTGTTAATCATGTTGTGAGTGTTGATAATGTTGAGAAGCCTAAAAACATAGGTCAAAAATCCAAGTTCCCTTGCAGGATTTGTAAGGGTGATTGCCTTCTTAACCATTGTCTTGGTATTCCGAAAGTTTTAGAAGTGTGGTCTCAGGGTTCCCAACAACCTATGTCACTAGCCTCTATAGGTAATGCTAGTGACAATCCGTCGACCAATGATAATAAGGTTGGGGGTAAAAAAGGTAAAGTCAGTTTTTCTTGTAAGTTATGCAATGGAAACCATCGTACTTACCATTTCCCTCATATAGAGGAGGATTCACAATTGTTGGAAGACAGTTTCATTTCCCAAAAAAAACCTTCAGTTTCTTCCTAAGAGTCCTCCCCTTCTGAACTTCTAATTGATGAAGTGGTCAATACGATTCAATCTTCGATTGAACCCAATATTCCCTCGAAGAGTGACTTGAATACTGCTATTTTTTTATTTGTCAGTTTAGAGTGTTCTGAATAAGGGTACATCCCATCTGTTTCAACGGAACCCCCTCCAAGTACTGAGTTCATTTTGATTCGGATTATTTTCGGCACAAAATGAGAGCATAGATATAATAAATAAATTTACAGATATATATCGGATATCCAATATTATAACAGATATATAGAATAGATATAGCAATAAACACAAAGATACAATAACACACAATTTCTATTAATGAGTGAAATGTACAAAACAATAGAAATACAGAGTGAAAGACTCTCTAGAAAGGTGGCAACTTATATCTAAGAAGAGATGTGACAACTACTCACATTCACAAGAAGATGATTTTTACAATGAGGCTCCAAAGGAATTTTTAACATAAAGAAAATCCAAACCCCTAACCTGGAAGATGAAAAGCCAACAATTTTGTGGACTCCATTTTGGGTAGATTGGTGTATCAACTTCCCTGGGACATAAATTTGGAATATGATCTTCGTTTGGGGCTCACGATAGTTCCTTGGAAATGTATCATCGAGGAGATTCATTTTGGGGGATCAATCAGAGCCTTCGGCTATCATTGAGGTGCTTGATCCCGAAAAGTGAAAATAAGTGAACAAAAAAGAATCAATCCCTATATATGTGAATTTAAGTCATTAGAAGCTGGAGCCATTCCTAATGTATTCTCCACTAATGCAAATGATGTGCAAAAACTTCCTAGAAGTCATTGTAGGTCAATGCCCATAAATTTTAGTTCCACGTGGAGTTTTTTAAGGTAAGGTGGAGCATACATCCAACATATCACATATGAAAGTCGTTGGATCATGATCAATTATGTAACGACCCCTTTTGTTAAGACATAATATAAGTGGGTAAATAATTTTTTTTAAATTTAAACCTTAATTAGGACATGTGTTATGAAAAAATGGCATACATCAATACTAAAACATTATAATATCATCCTTATTGATACTTATAAAGAAATCATATACAACATCACTTATTCATCATAGAACGACTATATCACATAAAATAACAAGGGAGACACCCACCCAACCTACCCTGCAAGGTCATGACCTCCAAGACACATAATCAACGCTCAAGTCTAGGATTCATCTGATTGATTTTGACCATTTAAAGTCTCAGGACTGGCGATTGTTCTGAGGAATAAGGAGATATCTAATTCCCACTACTTAACCAAATCCAAATACAAGACTTTCACAAGGACAATATTAAAACATAAATTTTCAAGGCACAACAAAATAATATACTATGATTCAACATTCATTTAGAGATACTCCAATGTAATTGTGAAATAACATAACATAACAATTTATTATGATGAATAACAAAATATCTACTTAAAGAGAAGGTAGGGAGTCCATACAATCAATCATCTAGCTAGTTAGTACTAGATGATCTATGCTAATCAATTAATCCTTAATTATCGATAGATAAACCATTTATATAAAACTCATCAGTACACAAATATTGTTACAATCATGATTTAAAATAATGAATCCACATCCCTTAATAATATTGGTACATTAACGTCATGGATTAATTCAATTCTAACTTGATCGCTAAATGTGATAATAGAGAATGGTAATTACTCCCTATCTTAATATTTTTACTTCAATTATCTTATGGACATCTATAATATATACATTGCAATCATAGAAATAGTTACTTTAATCATATAAATAACATTCTTAATCACATATGAAACAACATACAATAGGTTCTCTTATTGCTAACTCTATTTATATCCCTTGAGTAGAATTCCTTGATAAAGGCCTCACATATCAAATGAAATCATCGGTCATTGATAATGTAAATAACTACTAGAAACTTATAAAATTTTATTTGAAGTCAAATTATTAATATAAATCAGTAGCATACATATGATTCTTAGTAGATTCAATTATTAGTTTAGTAGAATATATATATATATATATATATCAACAATAACATTTAAAGGCATATTTATTATAATCCTAAGGACTGTAACTCCAGAATGGAAATCCAATCATTACTAACGGATTTATAGAATACTCCTTAATTAAATCATAACTTATGGTATTAGTAAACATTCAATCCAACTTTCCCATCTTGATCACTTTACGTAATACGAGATACGGTAAAATTATATAATTGACAATGCAACAAACATAGTTAATAATAAGGACCAAGCAAACCAGAAGTCACTAAAATTCTGAATTAGAGGGGTGTGTGGCCATAAATATTTTTCAAGGTTCATCGACGGTCAAGCTATAAAATGGGAGTGACGATCCATCGACAACACTACATATTTTTGCTAAAGGTGACTTCTATATAATCAAAGTCAGAAGATGTAAACATCTAATGAACGATTTTTTTAGAGTGCCGACAAGTAGAGTGAAATGGTTAAGTGTGTTGATGTGATTTGGGTTTCAAAAATTTTACTAGAAACAAGATTATATATTAGAAAAAAAACAAAGATTATTGTCATAGGTGTTGAGCCATGATTATCAAGCAATTTAATGAAAACTATCCAAGTTGGAAATTCGCTTACCAAGTAAACTCAATGTGGTTACTGAAGTCCCGATATATCGGGATTGTATTAATTTGTTCCCCCCCTGATACTCATCTCAAATGATGAAGGGATTGGGTAACCTCACCAATGACAAGTTATTTAATTAAACAAAATTGTTGAGTAAGGAAATGGGTCTTCAAGAAAAGAAAATGAAAGGTGGAACAAAAACTTACGGACAAGCCAATGGACAACCTTCAAAATCTCTTGTTCCAATGTTTAAGATACCTAAAAGATAGAAGAGGATTCAAGTAAAAATTCTTGTTTCGTAATTAAACAACAATCTTACAGATATACAAGAACACTTAAATACATGTAAGAGACAAGTTAATAAATCCCAAATATCGACATGATAGTGCAAATCGCAACAGTGGTTGCGGATATCCACTATTTCCATAGACTTACTGTCACTATTAGTAATTGATGTCAACGTAGCAGTCTACTAGGACCGTTATCTCATAATTAGCAATTCGACTTTAAATAAATGAACGATAAGGGAAAAAGTGATATGTTCACTCAGTTCAATAATACGATGGAGTAACTAACGCCATGAGGCGTTTTGATTATTAAATCCCTTGATAGAGAAGAAATACAAAAATCGTACCGCAGAATCATTAATGATTTAATTTTCCGTCAACATTACAATAGATTAATGAACGAGAGAGATTCATATCATTTTGTGGGAACTAATTGATGATATTCTTATCTTAAAATTTTTAATTGGAAATCGTGTTCACTAAACTACTAAAGGAAAAATAATAACCCCACCGGGTAACACCATACCGATACACAAGATCATGAAAGGAAACATTGGGATGATCGTGGTACTCTTATGGAGATTTTTTTTAATAGGAGGCACACAAAAATTGTGTACAATCTAATTCTACATAAACACACCAAGGAATAATTATTATATAAAATATAACCCTTCGTCGAAGAGTGGAAAATTTCTAACAATTTCGCAGTCCAAAGTTCATAGATTTAGCATACAAGAAAAAAAGAATCCACTTTAATCAACCACGAATTATTCTGAGAATTAGACAACAAAAAGTATATGCTTCCACTTAGCATACTGATAAATGTTTTGGATTCATATAATAAATCGGTTCTTATTACAATATGGAATGAACTTCAATCCAACATTAATATATATATATATATATATATATATATATATATATCCTAAGAACAATCTCCAGACGAATATACTACATAAATGCTAAATTGTTCCTCCTTCAAATAATTAATAATATCACAAATATTATATCTAATAAATAAATATCTAAATTCAAGTACCGTAACCCGATGCTGGTAGATATTTGATGCCAATTCTTCAATTCGATGACTTTCTCAAGTACTCCCTACTTTCACGTACTAATCTAAGGACTTCATCGATACCTCCCAACCAACACTAGGGGTACTCTTCTTCCCCCTTATCCCCCCAAGCCACAAAGGGGCCAAGAACAAAACCAAAATACAATAGCTTCCAAACTTTCCTTGCAAGGTAGAGCTTCCACTCTTTTCACAAGCTTGGATTCCCAACTCTCATAAGTAAAACAAAGATCAAAATGTTGGCAGCATAACAATACTATGTAAAGTGAGTCTTTTTTTTCTTACTACTTCTACCCCATTTATTTTATAGGTAAATTCTCATTGACACTTGTCCACATGCACAAGTAATTAACTTTTTAATTAATTTAATTTAGATTAGTCACTCACACACTTGTCACACTCTCCTTAGGTTGCACAAGTAATTTACCTTTTTATTTTATTTAAAAATCCATTTTCCCTCACCTTCCCCAAGGTGTTCCTATTTTTTCTCTTAGTTGTCCCTTTGTTACCCAAATCCTTATTTAATGAGTGTCCCCTAACTAGATCTTAGTTAGATTTTGATCACGAGTCTTCTTTTAGTTAGAATCAGTGGTAGTTTGACTCAAGATTAATTTCATGCACACATGTGCATTTTATCCAACCTTTATATTTTTATTCACCTTTTTCCTAGAGTTTGATTTTATCTCAATTCTTTTACTTTATTTAATATTTTTAATCAGTTCCTTAATTAAACTTAGACTTAGACTTAGTCTTAGATTTAGGTTTAGAGTCTTGTTAGGCTTCTATGTTTTTATTTTACTTATTAAATAATTATTTTATTCTAACAAGGTATAAACATTTCAATGTTTTCTAGACCAACTAGATTTATTGACTCATGTTTTAATTATGTGACATGCCCTTCAAGACACACCTCCATGCTCCAAGGGTGCCACTCGTCTTTGACTAGTTTTGGAAGTTTTTCTGACCCTTGGAGTCAACACTCCACTCGGTCGACCTTGTGAAAGACTAAGGGATTCTAAGGAATAATGATTATGCCTTATTGCACGCCCCTTAGAATTCTTCATGAGCGACTGTGTCAGTCTTCCCTCACAACATTGTGGACCTCTTGAAATATTTAATCATTAACCTACTATTCATGTCATAATGGGAGTGCTATTAGGCTGTGACAGGGACGTTACCACACCTCTCCCTCAAATGTATGGTTTATGTGCTTGATCCTTTTACACCTTATGTGATTAAGATTAGCAAGCATCGCCAAGCCTGCATCCACTAAAAAAAAACAATGTTAATAATCCATATACATAAATGATACTAAAATCAAGAATATATAACATGTTTGTAAAATGAAATGCTCAATCAAAATACAATCCACTCTCTGACTCAATCCAGAGTCCAAGGAAGTCCATTGATGCCATCGACATCCATAACCTATCATGTGTCCTGCAAAATCAAGAGAACTCGTCAATAATATCTATCAATACATATACATATGAAAGAAACAATGAATTACAATACATCATCAATATCATATATAACTCATAATTGAAACAAAATCATAATGTACTAATGTTGAATCAATTACACACAAGTGTCATCAAAGAATAAGTCATTAAAAGTGTGCTCAGTAGAATGTGATGTTACATACACCCTCTTGCTATAAAATTCGTCCCGAAGTTTGTACGATACATAAATGAAAGTAAATAAATGTATTTGGCATAGATCTATATATCTAATCTATCAAACAAGTAAGGAAATTGTTGACGCATCTCATATGCGTCCTCCTAGGTAGCCGAGTGTGGAATATAGTTGTCCCATTGGACCTTGACTTGATCGACTATTCGACATAGTAGTTGTCGAGTGCGATGGTCCAGAATGTGGATTGGCTCTACCATGAGAGCACCCTCATCCAACACCTACAAAGAACTCATGTCAATAACATGTGACAGACCACTAATATAATGTCGTAAAACAGATACATGAAATACATCACGCATACTCCTTAAAGAATCAGGAAATGCTAGTCGATAAGCCACAAGTACTTTCCTTTCCACAACCTTGAAAGGACCCAAAAACCTAGGAGATATTTTATCACCCTTTCCAAACTTAATTGAACCCTTATGCGGCTTTACCCGCAAAAAAAAACTGTCAGAAATCTCATAACTGTAGCCAATGTGATGTGCATCATCATAATTCTTCTACTGATCACGTGCTTCTTTAATCCTTTGTCTTATTGATTGCATATGTTCTTCCATTTCTTGGATCACTTTCAGTCCCACCAGAACCCTATCCTCAAGTCGATCCTAACTCAATGAACTCCGACACGGTCGCCCGTAAAGAACATCAAACAGTTCTATCTTAATCGTACTCTGGTAACTGTTTTTGTATGCAAACTCTACCAATGGAAAGAAGTCTTCCCGATTTTTATGTTGATCCATTATGTACATACACAACATATCCTCCAAAACCTAGTTTGTTATTTTTGTTTGTCCGTTCATCTCTGGGTGATACATTGTACTAAAATTTAGTTGCATTCCCAACGCCTCTTGGAAACTTGTCCAAAATCTTCTTGTAAACACCGATCCATGATCGAATATGATCTTTCTTGGTATTCCGTGTAGCCTCACAATCTCTCTAACAAAAACTCTAGCTATGTCTCGTACCTGATACATCATACGCACTAGAATAATGTGTACACTCTTCATTAGAGTTTCAACTACCAAAAAAATCGAATCGTGTGTCCTCAACGTCAATGGAAATCCAACAATAAAATCCATTGAAATGACCTCCCATTTTGATTAAGGAATAGCGTGTGGTTGTAACAACCATGCTAGATGTCTATGTTCAACTTTCACTTGCATGTCACCACATAACTAACTATGTCCACTTTCATCCCCTTCCATAAGAATAAATGTTTAAGGTCTGCCTTCATCTTCGTGACTCCCGGATGAGCCACGTAAACTACTTGATGAGCTTCGTTTAAGATCAAACTTATTAATTCATCGTTAAGTTATACATATATTTTTCCGTTATATATCAACAATCCGTCGTTGTCCAAATAATAACCTTCAAAATTCAGTACCATCATGATGTCTTCTCCGGTATTAGCCTTAACTTCCTTGTACCAATCATCGTCAATATGTAGATCTAGAATCCTTTCTCGCAGATTCGTCTTAAGAGGTATTATCAAGAATATGTGTGGTCTTCGACTTAACGCATCTACCACTCTATTCATTGTTCCTTTAATATGCGAAATCTCAAAGTTGTATTCTCTAAGTAATTATGACCAATGCCTCTGTCGTACA
This sequence comes from Picea mariana, assembly GCA_032191745.1. Lineage (NCBI taxonomy): Eukaryota > Viridiplantae > Streptophyta > Pinopsida > Pinales > Pinaceae > Picea > Picea mariana. Next base: position 230,626 of record JASDQU010102714.1, read on the forward strand.
TTCAAGTCACTATGCATAAATATATGCTGCAATCCACAATGATCTATCTTTAATTCGAATTTTTGTCCAATCAGATAATGTCTCCAAACTCTCAAGGAATATACAATTTCCAATAACTCCAAGTCGTGCGTTGCATAGGTTTCCTCATGCATTCTCAATTTCCTTGAAATGTAAGCGATCACTCGACTGTCTTGCATCAAAACTCCTCCTAAACCTTCCTTGGATGTGTCCGTGCATACCAAGAATTATTTGTCCATATTAGGGACCTTAAGTATCGGTGTTTTCATCAATAACTCCTTAATGTTGTGAAATTATTCCACACATTTCTCATTCCATACGAACTTCTTGTTTTTCTTATACAATTCAGTGATTGGATTTTCTATCTTCGAAAAAACTTCAACGAATCATCGATAATATCTTGCTAAACCCATAAATATACATACTTATTGTACATTAGTCAGTGTTGGCCATTCCATAATATCCTCTACTTTCGTTGCATACACAATGATACCTTCTCCACATATGATATGTTCCAAATAATGAATCTTTTTGGTAAAGAGAACATTTCGATAGCTTCTCGTACAATTTGTTTTCTCTTAGACACTATAGAACCAATCTCAAGTGTTCATCATACTCTTATTTCTTCCGAGAATAAATAGGTATGTCATCAATAAATACTTGAACAAACTTGTCTAGGTATTCACATAATACCCCATTCATCAAGCTCAGAAATATGCCCGGGGCATTCGTCAATTCAAACAGTAAGACGATGAACTCATAGTGGTCTAATCTCGTCTTAAATGCGGTCTTAAGGATATCTTCCTCTTTGATCTGTAACTGATGATATCCTGATCTCAAGTCAATCTTTGAAAACACCATTTCTCCTTTCATGTGGTCAAATAGATCGTTAATCCTTGTAAACAGATATTGATTCTTGATTGTTGCCTTGTTCAATTGATGGTAGTCAATAAAAAGTCTCCACGACCCATCCTTATTTCTAAAAAAAATCAATGGTGCACCCCAAGGTGATACACTCGGACGTATAAGTCCGAAATCCAACAAGTCCTTCAATTGCATTTTCAACTCCTGCAATTCCGTTGTCGACATCTGGTAGGGTGTTCTTGCAATCGATTCAGTTCTAGGCTTTAGATCTATGGTAAACTCCAATTCTCTTTCTGTAGGCAAACCTGGTAATTATTTAGGAAAGATATCGACAAAATCTTATACTACAAGAAGGTTTCCTAATACTTCCACCTCACCCTTTTCATTTAGTTCTAATATTGCATATAACTTGCATCCCTTTCACATACTCTTCTATAATTGTAGAGAAGAAATAAACCTCAAGGACACTCCCTGGTTTCTTCCTACAATTACTCTATCTATCCCAAATCATCCGTCAAACTCAATCGTTTTGTCTTACAGTTAAGTATTGCATCATGCGATTCCAACCTGTCCATGTCAATCACTATGTCATAATATCCTAAGATCTTAACGCATAGGTTGTCCTTCGTTACAAAATCACCCAAGTTAATGCTACAATCCATAACCTTTCCTCCAACTTTTTGTTTGGCACCCGATGCCATTTCTATGTATCTAAACTCATCCTACTCGATTGCCTTTACCTTAATTCTCTTAAGAGCTTCACTTGAAATAAATCTCTCTATAGCACCTGGATCTGTCAAAATACTAAAATTTTTATCGATGATCATACCTGACGTCTTATGCACAGTGGACTGGTGCTCAACCTAGCAGTTGTTCACCACTGCATGTACCCTTAGGGCCTTGCCAAAATATCTAACTGTAGTGGGTCCAAATGATCCAACCACTATGGTATTGTCAATTGGACAATCCCGCTGGTAATGTGGCTCTCCACATTTCCAACATCCAGTCTTCGGCCCAGTGCTCCTGGTCCCTAAAGTTGTTGTTCTAACAATATGTGATCCTAGTATGTTCTGTTGAACAAGCCTAAACTACTACTGTTGATGTGGTCGATGTTTTTGTTGCTGCTAATATGGTGCTTTGTAAGGAGTCCTATGATGAGGAGTCTTTCGTCTCAGTGTCAATAACATAGGTCTTATGGGCGTATCTCGATGCCCAAAAGTCTATTTGGCTGGTGTCTGATGTTGCTACGCTCTTGATGTATTTTGTCCAGTCAGACTAGAAGGAGTCATGTCCTAACCCCCACTGCTCAAGTCTTCCTCAGATATGAGGGCCTTATGAATTGCACCATGCAACATCTAAGGCATTGGGAACCTTACCTTTGCATGAATTTTGAAGTTAAGGATGAACAAAAAAATTTTGACTTTTAACTTCTCTGTGTTCATATGTGGATCATATCTAAGTAACTCTATGAAACTGACCTCTACTCCGACACCATATGACTACCTTGTCGTAAGGCATTGAAATCATTAAGCTGACACTCAATAAATTCATCTGATAAATACCTCTCCCAGAACCGTTCCTCGAACAACTCCCTTGACACGTCTTCGACGACCATGTTTAGTTTAGGTAGGGGCGTCTCCCACCATAGAAGAACACTCCCTTTCAGTTGAAAGACCACCAAGTGGAATTTCATGTTGGAGGTGTAATTGCGAAGTGTGAAGCACATCGCCATGCTCTCCAACCATGCCTCAGTGGCTAAACCATCCATGGCACCTAGAAACTCGGGAAATTTCACCTTATCAAGTTCTCTGTGTATACTACTACTACCTTCTGGAGTACGTTGTGAACCCTCATTGGGCACAGACGTTCTACCCTCATCACGATCAAGACGATTGATCAATGCCTCAAACATCCTCTGGAAGGATCTCATCATACCTACCACATATCCCGCAACAACCTACTCCTTCTTAGTATTCTGCTCATTGTTGAGTATGTGTTATATTCTTTGCCCGAGTAGTAGAGTCACATATTTAGGCGGTTTTTCAGCACATGGTTTTTTTCCGATGGTTTTCTATTACCGTTTAAGGAATTAGGGTTATTGACTAATCCAGTTCATTGGGTTAGGGTTTTGGATGCCGCTGGATCCTATATATATATTGTATAAACAATGTAACATAATGAATGAATATAGAATATGTTGGTTTTCCTGGTTTGGGTTTACAGGGTGTTGACCACCCATTTAGCAACGGTGGTCAACTCATGTGCCATGAAGATGCATCACCAGATGCACATTTGATGAAGACAGTTTTGGTTCTACTTGGGTATCTGATGCCCCAACATAAAATTTTGTAAACGAAATTTCCGCACCCCTGCGTGGGTTGATAATGTAATAAGTCGGCATGGATCATAGTTAGGTCAGGCACCTTGGGTGTTTCCATTAGGGGAGTTCCTTTCACCAAGGTTTTTTTATCCTCAGGTTGTCGACAGGGCTTTAGGGCCTGGCCGACTTCCCTTGAGTTTTTCCCTCCTCACATGCAATAATTTCCTCCAAAGTGGGGAAAGGCGCTCTAATGGTCTCATTTTTTGGTAGCCTTTGTTTAGGAATGTTGTAAATGACCATGCCAGACAGTGTAGAAAGTTTCACGGAATTTCGTCGAGTCTAGATAGGTTTTTTTTAA
>JASDQU010102714.1:234235-289036 GCA_032191745.1 Picea mariana
TAATAATTTAATTAATTAATTATTTTTTGAGCTTATATTGTAAAAACTGGATCTTTGGGATTTTGATAGGGGTATTTGTGCTCAAAAGAAATGGAATAACACCCCCTACGCCCATAGACCAAGTTTCAGCTCAGTCGGACTAAGTTTACTATGTCTTAGTCCACTCAGAGTCAGTCTTAGTCAAAACAACAATTTTAATTGCTAAGGTGACATTAGTCAAATGTCAAAAAACATTGTAATTTTGAGTTAGTGAGTGGATGTTAAGGTGTCAATGAGCAAGTTAGACCCTCCTAACCTACCCAAACCCATCCTAACCTTTTTCCAACTTTATTCAACCTATTTACTCACCCCATCACCCATCTAAACCTTGCCCTAAGGGGAAAAACGACCCACCACTAACCAATTCCTTGTTTCAAGGCTTGAAACTTGGAATGGGCCCCTCTCACATGAGGTGCGCCCCCCCTAGACACTCCAAAACCCTAACTAAACTTAAAACCTAAACTAACTCTCACTCTACCTCTCCCCATAGCTCACGCCCTCACTAGATTAGTGCCCCCTTTGATGGAGATTCGCTCCACTCACACCCAAACCTAAGCCATTTGCCAAAAATGGAAAATGGGCCCTCCTAACCTACCTAGTGCGCCCCCCTTACCTAATTTCTAACCTATCCTAAGCCCACAACTCACCCATTCATCAATTTGTTGATTCAAACCCTAAGTGGGGCGCCCCTCTTCTAGAGATTTGTTCTCTAGCTCTCAAACCAACACTTGGCACTCATACAAGTGTTTTCTCTTGGCCTCTAGGGGTATAAAGAGAAGCCTCCCTCACCTCTTTTGGTTACCAATCTTTGTGCTAAAGTTATTATGCTGAAATCTCTCTCACTTCCATCTTCTTGCTCTTGCCATTTTGTCATCCATTCATTACTCTTGGGAGTCTAGTAGCAACTAGTGGCTACAACACTCTCACACTTTTGGTAATGAGAAAAAGCTTTGGAGGATCATTGGAGCATCTTTGAGTATTCTTTTTTCTCTATACACATGAGGTGATATTGTTTGCTTATTGTTTTTGTGTTGTTGGTAATAGATCTTGAGTTGAAGTATTTTGCTTGGGTAAGATAGCTTTGAGTATTCTTGTTATCTTATGTTCATGTTGAATAGCTTAGGGTTTGCAAGTATTTCATTCTAAGTTTATTCAAGATAACTATCTATTCCATGCTTCACATATTTCTCTAAGTTTTGCAGATCATCTCAAAGGATTCATTGGGATAGCATCGAAGAGGATCCTACCCTTGAGCCCTTCTTACACTCTTTTGCATCTTTCTTATTCCATTTTAATTGCTGCATCCATTTCCATATAATTTTCAGCTTATAACTAATCTTAGATAGGTCAAAATTTAAATTTTCATATTCAGATTTTTATACAAAAAATTTCTGTGTAAAAACAGAAATTTTTTGACAAGTGTAGTGTGTTTTGCAGCATTTCCAGCAAGCTTTTGCTTGCTGTTTTTTGCAGGTTAGTGACAGATTTAAAGGTATATGCTGCCCAAAAACACATAGGAGGCTTCCAAACACACTTCTACTTGGTTGGGTAACACTTTTCTCCTTTTCTCTTTCAACTTCTAAGTTTTCTTGCTTCTTTTCCTCATTCTCTTAGGCCTAAATCTTAAGTTAGTTTGGATTAGTTTATTTATTCTTTAGCTTAGCTTATTCTTTGTCTATAATATTGTTAGTTTAGTTTAAGCTACCCTATTTGGCCAATATTGGAAGGCTTGCCACCACCTTGGCCATTTGAAGTGGTGTTTTCTTTCAAGTTTTATTCATTTTGCTTCTAAAATAAAATCATAGCCATAAGTATTAATACTATTGAGATAGTTTATGTCTAAGCAGTCGGCCAGGAGCTTGTCTAATCTTCGTATCTTCGAAGACATAAGACTAAATGCCCTGCTTTCCTGTGCAGTCATATCTCAATAATATTAGTCTAACTTGCCGACACCTTGGGGGAGTCATCCCCAAAATCGCCTTGGCTTAAAGAGAAATTAACTTGTGATGATTTATGATGCTATCTAGTTAGAATATATTTAGTTATCATCATTTCTAAGTTCTATTTCCTCCAAGTTGCTTATTTCATATGCTCATCATCTCATGTCTAAATGGTTAAATGATTTATAATATCTTCTAAATGCTAGATCTTTAGTAACATAAGTCATTTAGCTTGCTTACTTCTAGCATATGTGATTTAGTGTTTGGGTTTAAGATCTTAAGTATAACTTGTTAAATCTTTTCTTTCTTTATGCTTACATCTTTCATATGATTTAACACTTTTACATACATGGTTGATGGTAGATTTTAAATCCTAAGTTAAATAATGTTGATGTGATGCTCATGGCTTAATATTCTTTTATTTATTGTGGCATAACCTCACATTTTAAGTCATTTTATTTTCAGATCTATTTCTCAAGCATTCTTTAAAGTTTAAGTTATCTTTCTTCATAGTTATTTGTTCACATACATAACTTAAATTTTCTGTCACGCAAGTTTAATTTTCTGTTATTGCAGCAAGTTGTTCTTTCCTAATATCTCACACTTAAACTTGCAATCTTTATGTGGAATGGTTTATGGTTAATTGGCATATCTTGTGTATCATTTCCATATAAGTTTATGTGGTGAATGCTTTTATTTTCAAGCTGTTAAACACACTTTTATAAGCATTTTCACTTTCGGCCATACCCTTAAACGCTCAATTTTAAGTGCCTAAAACTTGTCTAAAATTCACCCAACACATCTAAAGACCCACCCGCGGGTCATAACAACACTTAGGAACATTTTTAGGGGCTTCATTCAGCCATCTCCACCATCTAAAACGAGTGGGAGGAAAACAACGGAAGGTAGTGGCGGGAGACCGTCCCGTGGTTTCGTTGGGGAGATCCTTTCCGGGAAGTACTCCTACTGTCAGGGCTGACCGAGGAAGCTAGGGTAAGGCCTCGTTTGCCTTACTATCTTGAGCACCAGGCAGTCATTTGGCCAAGGGAGGAGGAAGCTTGAAGCACACATCTAGTTTAGGGGGAAGGGAAATAAAATTTAATCAATCTTTAAGCAACCCTCTAAACACTTAGTTGCATAGATCACCTTTGTATGTTTGGGGGAAATTAGATGTATGCATAGGCAAACACATTGGTGATAATCTTATTGTTTAATTTATCTTTATTGCAACTTGTTGATTATGTTTCTAATGTCTATGTGAATATTTGGGTTATAACATTGAATATCTTGTTTATTGATTGTTGTGGTGTGAATCAAGAAAGTGTTGAGTATCCCACTTGGGGAGGCATCACTCTCTTTGATTCTTGAGTGCTTTGTGTGGTGGCCAGTGAAGGCGGTCCAATAGAGTAAGTGTTATTGGGGCATGCTTGGCAAATTGTTGAACACTTACTTTGTATCTTTGTATATTGTTGTATCTTTGTGAATGGTGTAATTATTGTAACACTTAATATTCTTTTGTAAGTAATTTAACTTTGGGTTTGTGGGTAGTTTAACTTAATTTACTTTGTAAACTTATTGTAACGAACCACCCTGGAACCTTAGTTGACCCCATTGCCCAACCTTAGGCACTAGCCTTAGTTGACTTAGGGAAAGGGTTGCTTTTCATTTAGATTAGACTTGCACTTGCATTGTTGCTTGTCATCTTAGGCTAGTTTCCCTTTGGCCTATAACGAATTAAAACTAACTCCTAGAACTTTAACTGTAAAATCAACTTAGTAACTAGGGACTACCCCCCTTGGCTTCCCTAGGAGTAAGCCTAGAAGGAAGAGGTTCCAGTCAAGGTGACAGTGTGGACTTGGAACCTAGACATTGTGTCTCTGAGGACACACTAAGTGAGTTGGACTTAGCTCATGTTAGCAAGTGTGTATTAGGACGGCAACACAGGGGAAAAATCTTTGTGTAATGTTTGTATTTTCCATTGTATCTTTTTTGTTCTTTTACTGAAAAATAGGTTTGCAGTAAATATTGTACAAGGTTAAAATCTACAATTGGTATCAGAGATTTGTTGGCTTTAGGGGGGTACCTTTGTGGTCAAGGGTTTGTATTGGGACTATGATAAGCCTTGTTACAGTGGGAGATCTGTGGTATTGATTTTTCAGGTGAAAAGAAATGGCAAGCAATTCAAATATGGAGATTGAGAAGTTTAATGGGAAATGTTTTGAGTTTTGGAAGCTCAATATGGAAGATTTGTTGGTGGACATATGTTACAATAAAAGTCTCTCTATGGCTAGGGTGAACCACAACAGACAGAAATGACTATAGAAATCAACTCTATCCCAACAACATGCTATACAAACCAATGTGCAAGGGAGATCAGAAAGAGTCCTACCTCGTCCAGATGTTTGATGAAGTCCACCGTTGAGCACTTTGAACCAAAGCTATGTACCTACAACAAGTTCTCAACAAACAAGCAAAGCAAGCATATGGTGATAATATAAAGGTTAGCACATTAGAGAGCATAATCCATCAATATACATAACAAATACGCCCATGGATAATAAATCATATATTTTCAAGATATCAATTGGACAGGCAAGGATTATTTCTATTAATAAATGATCAACATAAGTGAAAATATTATAGACTTTCGTGTCGACATGGTTTGGAACCGAGAAACTAAGTTCCTTCCAGCTGGGCCTCCACCACTTCAATCCTCCACCAAAGGCAATCTCATAAGAGAGAAACAATGAGTTTCTCAATCAATAAAGGAAGATCTTGGGGGATGAACACTGTGTTCAGACTTAAAGGACAAAGGGATGCAGACTCAATATGAAGTAAATAATTTCTCCAGAGTAACTTTGCTCTCAAAGTTGAATTCTTTCTCCTTTTCCATAGCTCATAATTGGCCCATTTATAGCCTTCAAAATGGAACTGAAGGGTCGATTCAGAACGTTTCCAGTATATGGAAGGCCAAGGATCAGAGATCTCTTGTCGTGACATGGAAACCTGACATTTAATTTTCATTTTCTGGCACAAATCCCGATGTACATGGGTTATAGTGGAGCAGCCTGCATATACGCTTGTTGTATAGTATTCAAGATGCATACAAGTGGAAAATTTTGTATTTTTGTCTCTAGATTTTATCAACAGAGAAGATAAGTCTGCATAGGGAAATGGAATAAATCTCTCTGTGCAAGATTTCATAGGATGAGGCAAATCTTTCTATAACAATAGAGATCAGTGGATCGCGATAGATCCAGGTACTGCACCTACATGAACTTCAGCAGATGACTGGAAAAAGTTGGATCGGAAGAAAAAGAGTACAATCCAATTGTGTCTCTCAGATTCAATATTACTGAATGTGTCTGTCACACACCCACTATGGGAACTAATAATTTTCATCTTTTTCCTTATATTCAACAAGGAACAGAATCCCCGAATTCCTATGGGGCCTGATGCAAACCCTACCATCCTTTATCCTTACCCATGTGATCGTTGGCTATGACCATGGACCTTATCGGAGGAGCGTTTCTGGCTTTCGCGATTCGAGAAATCGTGATGCATGTGTTCCCTTGCTCTCTTGTCTCTCAAAGAGCCGAAATCTGAAAGAGACTAACATTATGGTCACATCTAGCAATGCCTCGGATTAAAACCTGGCATCCCACCTTTCGCAGTTTCGCGTACCGGGTTTTCACGGTAGAAGAGGACGAGGGGTTCATACCCTTTGGTTTTCTGGGTGCCGAAACACCGAAAACCAAATCTACATGCGCTAAGCTGTATTGGGATTTCACAAGTCAGGAATTCAGGACTGGCGTGTACCAGTGACTTGCCTCTAGATATCCCAGGTGCTGAAATACTGAGACATCAAAACTTATCCGTTCTATTATTATTATTTCGGGGTTTCACAAGTTAGGGTTTTGCGACCGGAGAGTATAAGGGAACTGGCCCTTGGGTTTCCCTGGTGCCGAAACACCGAAACATCCAAACTCTAGACACATTGTGTCATTTCGGGGTTTCACAAGTCGGGATTTCAGGACTGGCAAGTACAAGAGACTTGCCCTTAGATATCCCAGGTGTCGAAATGCCGAAACACCAAACTCTAACCATGCTATACCATTTCGGGGTTTCGCAAGTCGGGATTTCGTGACATGCGGAGACAAAGAAACTTGCCCTTGGGTATCTCGGTTGCCAAAACGCCAAAACACCAAACTTTAACCGTGCTATACCATTTCAGGGTTTCGCAAGTCGAGATTTCGTGACATGCGAAGACAAGGAAACTTTCCCTTTGGTATCCCAGGTGGCGAAACACCAAACTTTAACCATGCTATACCATTTTGGGGATTCGCAAGTCGGGATTTCACGACATGCGAAGACAAGGAGTCTCGCATCTGGGTTTCTCGGGAGCCGAAGCCCCGAAATGCCGATACACACACACACACACACACACACACACACACACACACATATCGCTAAGTTCATTTTGGGGTTTTGCAAGTCGAGAATTCGCAACATGTGAAGACAAGGAAACTTGCCCTTGGGTATCCCGGGTGCCGACACGCTGAAACACCAAACTTTAACCACGCTATACCATTTCGGGGTTTCTCAAGTCAGTATTTCGCGACATGCGAAGACAAGGAAACTTTCCCTTGGGTATCCTGGGTGCCGAAATGCCAAAACACCAAACTTTAACCACGCTATACCATTTCGGGGTTTCGCAAGTCGGGATTTCGCGACATGTGAAGACAAGGAAACTTGCCCTTGGGTATCCCAGGTGCTGAAATGACAAAACACCAAACTTATCCATGCTAGACTATTTCGGGGTTCCACATATCGGGATTTCGCGTCTGGCGAGTACAAGGAAAATTACCTTTATAAATCCCAGGAGCCGAAACACCAAAACTTAGGGAACCATTCTTTCTGCTACAAGATTTCCAAACTTAGGCCATAAAATCCTCCAACGGCTCCTTAGGTAATTATCACCAGGCTGGGTGGCCTGATGGAAGGGTCTTCTTAGATTATCGAGCTATGAACTCTGTGACAGGCGTGAGGTAAGCTTAAATACTTACTTAAAAATGGTAGTCCCTTCCAGAAACTCACTTCAGCTCTGGAATATGATGGGGCTTCCCAGAAGGAGGTGCCTTCGGGAAAACAACCAGGGCATATCATGGGTCATAAGCATGGTACAACTCTCCAGGGGACGAGCTCGAATATGAACTTATACATTCTATACGTAAATCGATTATAGTCATATAAGTATAAGCACGCATTCATTGTTGCTGACTGAAACACCAGGCAAACACTTCTATACAGAAATCAATCATTTATAAGTGTACAAACATGAGCATGCATCCATTATATTTAATTCAAGATATGAGATGTAAACACTTATCAGAAAGAACACCAAGTGTGGCACGACTGCTGAGAGGGGTGCTCATTTCCACCCAACTGTAGGCTCAACAACTCCAAATGGATTTACCACTAGCCACCCCCGAGCTAGACCATGATGCTTTGAGAATCAGTCTCTTACTTCCCACTCGTCGGAAGTCCAGGACGAAGGTTACTCTCCTTCTCCTCTGCTCATGACTCCTTGTATTTTTCCAGAGTTCCTCTAGTTCTCCTTTTGTGATTCCCTATCGCATGCCCTCTCCCCCCACTTCCTTTCTTGATTTGTCCTGCAAGGTTGCATGCGACACAAATTCCCCCGCAGTGGTCAAGTCTAAGGGCTTCTACGGATGCGTGGTTCACCCCCATCCCCTCATTAACTCATGAGGAGCCTCCTCACCTACCATCCCAGCGAGTAATTCATTCTAGGGCTAGAGATCAGCTTTGGTCTTTGAGCCAGTAAAGACCAACACGGTATCGGTTCAGTGGAAGTTAACGCCACCATTCCAGGTGCCTTCCACCACCTTTCATCAGCCATCATGGTCTCTTTTTCAACACATCCTCCTCTCATCATTCATGCAACATATATATACACACATAATTTACATTCATCGACCCTTTTATACAGGGTTCGTCAAATCACACATTCACATCTTGGAGTTGGCCATAGTTCTCAGCCAATATAGTTTATTTTATAGACTGGGGGAAACAGGGTGTTATAGTGTCAGAGGAAGCTACAACCAAGGATTTATGGGATAAGTTGGAGAAGTTGTATCAGTCTAAGTCCCTAATGAATAAAATATTTCTAAGAAAGAAGTTGTATAACCTGAGGATGAGAGATGGAGACTCGGTGGCAGAGCATTTGAACGCCTTCAATATTATGGTAAGTCAATTAGTATCTATTGAGATTAAAATTTCATATGAAGATAAATGTATCAGTTTACTGTGTTCTTTACTAGACTCGTGGGATAGTTTGGTTGTGGCCATAGGTAGTAATACAAATTCCTTGAAGTTTGATGAAGTGGTCTCATCTTTGTTATCGGAGGAGATGAGACAAAAGAATATGGAAGGACAGAGAACAAACACATTATTTGCAAGAGGAAGTTCCCAAGAAAGAAATAGATCTAAGTTCTCAAGTGGGAGATCTAAGTCTAAGGGTAGATATCTATCTCCCAGAAAGTTTGTAAAAGTATGTTGGAGATGTGGAAAATAAGGGCACTACAAGAAGCAGTGTAGATTAAAAGTTAAGAAAAAGAAGGGATCTGAAGAATCTCCCTGTACAGAAGAAAAGACCTCCAAGGAAGAAGGAGTGGATGTGTACTTGGCTTCTTCAAGAACACATGCATATCCTAAGGCATGTTTAGTTGACTCTGGTGCATCTTTTCATATGACTCCCAACAGGGAGTGGTTCTGTGAATATGAAAGGTATGATGGAGGTAATGTTTTCTTAGGTGATGATTCAACAACCAGAATCATAGGACGAGGAAAAGTAAAGTTGATGCTCATAGATGGAAGGATTAGAAAACTTCCTGTTGTTCTACACATCTCAGGTTTGGCTACAAATTTGATTTCTGTAAGAAAAATGGATGATGCAGGGGTAAAAACAATATTTGAAAAGGAAATTTGCAAGATGGTTCCAGGAGCAATGGTGTTGTTGAAGGGAGTTCGGTTTGGAACTCTATATAAGATGCAAGGAAGCACTATTAGTGATGGGTGTAATAGTTCCATTGTTCCTGATATTGGAGTTGAAGAAGAAATAAATCCTATAGTCTCTGAAGAAAAGGTTATGCTGTGGCATCAAAGACTGGGGCATATCGGAGAGAAGGGTCTTCGACTACTACACGGTAAAGGCATGGTTGAAGGTATGTCTAAATTCTCTCTGGATTTTGATTTCTGTGAACATTGTCTATATGGGAAGCAGAATCGAGTAAGATTCCCCTCTAGTGCAACGAGGGAAGAAGGAATTTTACAACTAGTTCACAGTGATGTTTTTGGACCTATGTTGGTCCCATCATTGGCAAAATATATGTACTATGTCTCATTTATAGATGACTTCTCAAGGAATACTTGGATATATTTCCTCAAGAATAAATATGAAGTCTTTGACAGGTTTAAAGAGTTTAAGGCTCTTGTTGAGAATCAAGAAGAGAAAAGAATTAAGGTGTTGAGGATAGATAATGGCAGAGAGTTCTGCAGGAATGAATTTGAAGAATTTTGTAAGAAGTGAGGTATAGAAAGGCATAAGACTACTCCATGCACACCTCAATAGAATGGAGTTTTAGAAATGATGAACAAGACGCTGATGGAAAAAGAAAGGTGCATGCTCAGTGGTGTCGAGTTAGGGCAAGAATTTTGGGCAGAGGTAGTGGGTACTACATGTTACCTGGTCAAATGATCACCCTCATCAGTGTTGGATGACAAGACCCCACAAGAGGTATGGACTGGTAAGGAACCTTCTCTCACACATCTCAAAGTATTTGGCTGTGATGCATATGTTCATGTTCCAAAGGAAAACAAGAGTAAGCTAGATAAGAAGGCTGAAAAGTGTATATTTATTGGATATAACGATGGTCTCAAATGTTATAAGCTTTGGAACCCAGAAACTAAGAAGGTAGTGTATAGCCGAGATGTGGTATTTAGAGAAATGAAGGATGTTGTTAAACAATAAGTCCTACCAAGTAAGGAAGAACCATAGAAAATAGAGTTTGATTTAAAGGATGATGAATTAGACCCTACAGAAGAACAAGAATCAGAAGAAGAAGATCCCCATACTCCAGTATTAAGGAGATCGATTCGAGAAAGAAGGATACTGGAAAGGTATACTCCATCTGATTACCATTCAAGTTTTTCTTTGTCTATTACTGATGATGATCCTAGAACTATCAGGGAGGCAGTGGATTCAGAGGATGGAAATCTCTAGAAAAGGGCCATGGACGAAGAAATGGAATATTTGGATAAGAATGAGGCTTGGGATCTAATGGAGTTGTCGACTAGAAGAAATCCCATTGGCAACAAATGAGTATTTAAAAAGAAGCTGAATGCATAAGGAAAAGTGGAGACATACAAAGCTCGGTTAGTAGCAAAGGGTTATTCCCAGGTTGAGGGAATTGATTTTGGTGAGATTTTTTCTCCTGTTGCCAAGTTAACTTCTATAATATTTTTGTTATTTGTTGATGCTGCATTTGATTTTGAAGTAGAACAAATGGACGTGAAGAAAACTTTCCTACATGGGGATTTGGAAGAAGAAATTATATGAAGCAACCATAAGGTTATGATATGAAGGGAAAGAAGGAGCTGGTATACAAGCTGAAAAAGTCCATGTATGGTTTAAAACAATCAACAAGGATTTGGTATCAAAATTTTGATACTTATATGTTGGGATTTGGCTTCACAAGAAGCAAAGAAGATCACTATGTGTATTTTAAATTAATTGGTGATCACTTGATTTATTTGGTCTTGTATGTGGATGACATGCTGCTGATAGGAAACAACAAGGAGATTATCCAGGATGTGAAAACTTAGTTTTCCTCTAAATTTGACATGAAGGATCTCGGTGCTTCAAATTTCATTTTGGGCATGTAAATTAAAAGAGATCGGAAAAGGAGGAAACTCTGGTTAAATCAGAGAAAATATGTCATGACAATATTGCAGAGGTTTAATATGCAGGAATGTAAACCGGTCAAGGTTCCTATTCATGTTGGTGTAAATTTATCTGCGGATCAGTGTCCCAAGACACATGAAGAGGAGGAGGACATGTCCTGTGTTCCATATGTGAGTGCAGTTGGTAGTTTGATGTATGAAATGGTTTGTACTAGACCGAACATTGCACATACAGTGGGAGTTTTGAGCAGGTATATGTCAAAACCAGTGAAGGAGCATTGGACAATAATAAAAAGGGTTTTCAGGTATTTGTGTGGCACTGCTAGCTATGGATTTTGCTATGAAAGAAGACCAGGATTAAACAAAGTGGTGGATATACATGGCTTTGTGGATGCAGATTGGGTTGGAGATATGGATCGTAGGAGATCTACAAGTGGGTATGTGTTTAACCTGTTTGGAGGAGCAATAAGTTTGATGAGAAAAAAACAGGTTGTAGTGGCACTTTCAACTACAGAAGMTTAATACATGGCATCCACTCATGCAAGTAATGAATCAATATGGTTACAAAGATTGTGTTTAGGTATTAGGTTGGTACAACAAGATGTAAGAATAGAGTGTGACAGTCAGAGTGCAATTTTTCTGGCGAAGAACCTGACTTATCGTTCAAAGACAAAGCATATTGATATTCAATATCACTTTGTGAGAGACATGATTGAATAAAATAAAGTATCACCGATGAAGGTGGACACTTTGAAGAATGTTGCAGACTCACTAACAAAATTTGTGAGCACTGATAAGTTCTCTTGGTGTAGAGGATCCATGGGCATTGTTGCCCTGGATTGTTGACTATGTAACCCTGTAACCCCCTATATGAAAAGAAAACAACAAGTGGGACAATGTTGGGTATGTGTTATATTCTTTGCCTAAGTAGTAGTTATATTCTGCCTCGAGAAACRTGTCACATATTTAGGTGGTTTTTCGAAACATGGTTTTTTGTCGATGGTTTTCTATTTCTGGTTAAGGAATGAGGGTTGTTGACTGATCCAAGTCATTGGGTTAGGGTTTTGGATTTAGCTGAATACTATATGTATATTGTATTGTAAACAATGTAACACAATGAATGAATATAGAATATGTTGGTTTTCCCGGTTTGGGTTTCCAGGGGAAAATCTTTGTGTAATGTTTGTATTTTCCATTGTATCTTTTTTGTTCTTTTACTGAAAATCTGTTTGCAGTAAATATTTTACAAGGTTCAAATATACACTCATCTCCTCGAGGGTTAGATACCTCTGGCATGGATACTATCGGAGGAGGAACACCTCTTTCTCATGCACCACAATGTTTACTTCCCCTGCATCCTCTAACCATGATTACGTGCATGGACAATTTTCAAAATTTATTAGTGATACAATTCTAATCATTTTATTTAACACAATGGAAGGCGTAATGATCCAATGTCGTAGGTTTGATCCCGCTCTTATACCATATGTAATTACCACTTTGGTTAAGACATAATATAAGTGGGTAATATTTTTTTTTTAATTTAAACCTTAATTAGGACATGTGTTATGCAAAACTGGCATGCTTCAATACTAAAATATTCTAATATCATCCTTATCGATACTTAGCAATAAGTTAGATACAACATCACAGGAATAACAAGGAATGCAGCTACCCAGCCTATCCTGCAAGGTCAATACCTCCAAGACACATAATCAACACTCAAGTCCAAGATTCATCCGATTGATTTTGACCATTTAAAGTCTCAGGACTGGAGACTGTTCTAAGGAACAAGGATATATCTAATTCCCACTACTTAACCAAATCTAAATCCAATACTTTCCCAACAACAATATTAAACCACAAATTTTCAAGGCACAACAGAATAATATACTATGTTTCAACATTCATTTAGCGATACTCCAATGTAATTGTGCAAGAAAATAACATAACAAATTATTATGATGAATAACAAAATATCTACTTAAAGAGAAGGTAGGGAGTCCATACAATTAATCCTCTAGCCAGTTAGTACTAGATGATATACGCTAATCAATTAATCCTTAATTATCGATAGATAAACCATTTATATAGAACTCATCAGTACACAAGTATTGTTACAATCATGATCTAAAATAATGAATCCACATCCCTTAATAATATCGGTACATTAACATCATGGATTAATCCAATTCTAACTTGCTCGCTATATGTGATAATAGAGAATGGTAATTACTCCCTATCTTAATATTTTTACTTCAATTCTCTTATGGACTTCTATAACATATACATTGCAATCATAGAAATAGTTACTTTAATCATATAAATAATATTTTTAATCACATATGAAACAACATACAATAGGTTCTCTTATTGCTAACTCTATTTATATCCCTTGAGTAGAATTCCTTGATAAAGGCCTCACATATCAAATGAAATCATCGGTCATTGATAATGTAAATAACTACTAGAAACTTATAAAATTTTATTTGAAGTCAAATTATTAATATAAATCAGTAGCATACATATGATTCTTAGTAGATTCAATTATTAGTTTAGTAGAATATATATATATATATATATATCAACAATAACATTTAAAGGCATATTTATTATAATCCTAAGGACTGTAACTCCATAATGGAAATCCAATCACTACTAACGGATTGATTGAATACTCCTTAATTAAATCATAGCTTATGGTATTCAAATAGGGGAACTATATGTAGTAAAAATGGATGACGAGTTAAGGATCCTCCATCACTCACTTTAGCTCATTCCTTTTACTCCCACTTGCATGAATATGTTTAGTATGATGGGAGATCTATTTTACTTTTGTGGGTTTATTAAAAATGGATATATGGTTTGGTTCAATGTTATTCTCTCCATATCTACTCTTTGCTCAAGTTGCGAAAAAGCGTTGGATGTAGGTTGGGGTGCTATGACTTTGGAAGGCTTTGCCTAGACTTTAGGTAAAATAGAGGTGATAATGCCACACTTCCATTGCAGAAGAAAATGTCATGTTTTGTGTGAGGTAAAGGAGGTCCAGAGAGGGGTTAAACATTATGGGCATGAGGTAGAAAAGATAAAATGCAGTGTGATGAGATCCACCATTTGCTCGAATCATTAGTGGGAAGAATTGGATATGAATCTTAGAGTAAAAAATCATGTCAGGGATCAATGTGCATTGGAATTATTGCAACCTATATTCCATTTGCTTACATAAATGGATATGGATGCCAACACATTCATGCAAATTGATTGTCGAAAACATATGGACTTAGCATCCAAGATGGTTTCTCTACAATATCTAGTTGGATGTATTTAGACACCACCTTAACCTCCCCCAAGAGGTTGTCTTGTGTCCTCCCCTAGTGGATTTTGTGTCCTCTAGGGACTTATCCCTCTATGGTTTTCATATTACTAAACAAGAGGATATGGACATCTTGTGCTCCCTAAATTGACAACTAGTGGATACTATAGGCAAAGTTAATAATGTAGCTCATTTTAAAGTGGCGATGTGCTCTGAGGATGTCGCAATGTAGACTTAGGTGGCCCTGATAGTTGAATCCCTCCAAGGGAATAATTTCTAGTTTTTTCATTACATTTGGTATGTTTCATTGAATAGTTTTTTTACTATTTCAATATGTAATGTATTATACTTTCCAGGCCTTTAAAGGATAGAATTGGAAAGTCAGGAATAATAAGTCAAGGCTTGTCTCCTTAATTTTGTATTACAATGCTATAAGGTTCAACCACAACTTTTTCTAATATAAAATATACCTATTATTGTGGGAAAAAAGAAAACATAATTTTAGAAACTAATTTTATGTTAGGCATCATTGTAAAAGCATGACCATTTAGGACCATTAATCATGAACTTCTCCAAATATGTATGCAATTAAGAATAACATTAATATGTCTACGCTAGGTTAGAATGTATTTATGCTTAACACTATTGTTACTGCTCCAATTTAACCTGAGTTTTCGCATCAAAAAATCATATTTGATCTACTTGTGAATCCAACTAGACGTTTTAATATTGCATTTGCTTGAAAACATCCTAAATATGACCAACTTGAATAAATATCATTTCCAAATCGATTGTTTCATGACACTAAATGAATTAAGATAAGAAATAAGAATAAGGAATGTTAATGACAAGTGTGTTGGTGGTATATAATCAATGTGCTTTAAAATATGTCAATTTTATCGGTGGGTGTATGTGGTGACAATGAGTGACAACCTCCACGATGGGAATGTCTTGTTGGACATATTTTCATTGATGTGTTGTCATTGATGTCAAACAACTGATGTCATTATGATACGATAATGAGTTGTTATGAACAACTTCCAGAGGAATCTACCTAAAGATTAGGAGAAGCAACGTATTAGATTTCATGAAATTAGCACAAATACATAAACACTATCGGGATAAAATTAGCACAAATACATAAACACTATCGGGATAAAATTAGCAACATATCAATGATATCGATCAATTAGAATCCAAGTACAAAACCAAAAAGCTCAGTAGGAAAAGTGCATTGAAGAAATGCGATCAGGATTGAAAATCCCCATAGTAAAACTACAAAATAATCGAGGGAGAATCTTGTCCACTAGTGAAGATTTCGGGACAAACCAAGACCATCAGATCTGGAAGTTACTTGAAGTTTAGTCGGCGAATCTCACTTCAGGAAATTTGAGAATTGGGAACAAATAACCCAAAGTACCAAATGTCGAAATGAATCTAGACCATTGATTTAGAACTGATCACAACCGTTGGGTCAAGGATTCACGAGATCCAGAAATAGTCGAAATCCCAACAACCGTTGGATCGTGTTAGGTTGTTCGCGTCAAAAAAGCATCGTTAGATAACGTCAATATGCTCGAGTTTTAGTCGATGAATCTCACTTTGGAAGATTTGAGAATTGGGAATCTCACTTCGGGATATTTGAGATTTGAGAAGGAATGTATAACAACAAAGCACCATTGTTCAATGGAGGTGGCTATGATCTATGGAAAATAAGAATGCAAAACTTCATATTGGCTCTTGGTTTTGATATCTAGCAATATGTTGTAGATGGTTACAGTTCACCAACTACTCCACCCAAAGATGTTGCAGGAAACAAAATCTGCAATGAAAACTCAAGAGCAGTTAATGCAATTCTAGGAGGGTTGACAAATTCTATATGTATGAAGGTTATGCATTGTAAGTCAGCGAAAGAAATATGGGAAAAATTGTAGGTTGTATATGAAGGATATAGAAAAGCCAGGGAAGCCAAACTACAGACCTATAGAACTCAATTTGAAAATCTGAAAAATGAAAGAAGAAGAGAACATTGTTGAATACATTCATAGAGTAGATGAAGTGGTTAATTCAATCAGAGCAGCAGGAGAAGAACTTACAGATAAACCCATTGTGAAAAATATACTAAGGTCATTACCTATGAGATATGATGCCAATATTTCTACAATTGAAGATATGTTTTATCTTGACACACTCACAATTGATCATCTTCATGGAATTTTTATTGCATATGAAATGAGAACAAGGAATGATAAATCATCAAAAAGAGAAACATCCTTTACAACATCTAAAACAAATATGAGGCAGGAGTAAAATAGAAATGATGAGTTATCAGATATATCTGATGAGGAAAATTCCAAATTCATAAAGAAACTCAAAAAAGGGATAGGGAAATACAAAGGAAAAATTCCTCTAATATGTTTCAACTATGGAAAAACTGGACACTCTACCAATAAATGTCCGCATCCTAAGTAGGAGAAAAGTGATGACGAAAGAACCTTAAAAAATTAGAAGAAAAGCAACACTAATAATAAAAATAAGTTCTATAAGAAAAATAAAACGTTCTTTACCCAAGAAGACAATAGCTCATCAGAAGAAAGTGAAGAAGACGAACCAAAGCTTCTATTTATGGGAATAAAAACTCAAGATGATAAACATTTAGAAGATGAAGAAGAATTAAACTTCGAAGAATAAATCCTTAGTGTAATTGAAGAACTAAGAAAAACAAAAAAACAAAACAGGGTACTAAGGGAAGAGCTTCTTGAGATTAAAAAAGATACTAAATCAAGAGAGAGGGAAGTTTCCAAAACCCTCAAAGAGTCAGAACAAACCATCAGTGATTTGAAGTCTCAGCTCCTGGAAGCTAATAAAATTGAAGAAGTCATTTTAAAACAACTTAATTATAAAAAACAAGTATGTGAGAAACTAGAAGCTGAGATTAAACTGTTAAAAAATGAAATTGAAAAATAAAAGAAGGGATCACAATTTGGAAATAGTTCAAAAATATTGGATGAAATTCTCAGTAGTCAAAGGTCACCAAGAAACAAGATTCGTTTGGGGTACACTCAAGACTCAACTTCTACATCACAAGGATCTGTTAAGAAACCAATTAGTTATCCAGATACTCTGAAAAACTCATTAAGAAAAGAAGATAATAATGCAAAGATGATACCATTGAAAAATGTTACACATAAACAAAAATCAATACTCCCTACTAGAGTAAAAGATGATAAGAAAAATACTATCATTAGAAGGAACCCCCCTAAATATCTATTTATTGGATATTGTTACTCTTGCAATAATTTTGGACATAAGGAAGTACATGTTGACGCTTAAAAGCGCAATGATGAATACTATACTCGCAAATGATTTTCAATCTCTATTAATTATTTATATTAATAATAAACTAGTAGGCGGGACCCCCTTGTAGACTTGTGGAACTATGATGGATATGTTGTTCTTATATATTGTTTGTTACTGTAATGGTACCAACACAGTCTTCTACAATTCGATGTTTCGAATCATGGTTAAAATGTTATGGTGACATGATATGGTTGTTTGATTGATGCATGGTACTGGATGGCTTTGATGACCACTCACATATTATATTAAGGATACCTTGTAGATGAAAGGATTATTATCAGTTTTGGTTTGACATTGCATTAAACATGGTATTAATTAGTTTAAATGGTCTTGATAAGGGATGATATTGGAGCTCTTTTGAATTAAAGAACTATACCCAAACTCTAATGTTATGAATTATTGTGACAAGAGAAGGGAGCACTAAACCCTTGCTACTATGGTTATGTGCCTTGTTGAATGTTTTGTGTGGATGCACATGGGGTAACGTTATAGCACATTGTTATTTTTAAAAAAGGTTTGACATTACCAAGGGCGGCACACTATGGAAATGGGATATGGAAATGGATATGTGGTTGATTAATTGCTTAGCTCTATGGTGAATTGGTTGGCTTGTACGTTGAATTGAATGAGGTTGGAAGGGAGAAGCGACGTGAATTTAATACATGTCACTCAAACACCCCTTGATCACGTCACCCTAGTCATACTTGCATTTTGTTTTTTGGCTTTGGTGGTTGTTGATGCTTCACATTGTTCTGTCGTGAGGGAGGCATACATTCTATCTTTCTTCCTCGCAAAGTCTTTTCCAAGTATGGGTTCCTTAATATTCCATCCATGCTGGTTACTCTTCCCTCTGAATCAATTTTTGGCTCAGGATTGCTCGCGGTCTGTGTTTTTCTTAAGCTCTTATGGGATTTTGAACTGTGTATTGGTGTTATGTCTGTGGTTTCTTATGAACTGTTGGCATGTAAATAAAACAAAAATGAATGGTTATGGTCTCCTTGATGTGTGTAATATTTGGATGGGTTTATTGATAAAATGAAAATGAAGCATGCTTGGTCGGCTTGGGTTTTGGTTCTGGTTCTCTGTGGAAATTTATTATTATGTTTGACAAGCTCTCAAATTTGCGCATGGGTGTTACAACGAGTCTCTTTATTTAAGATTTTCCACTCCATTTTTGTCTCTGTGGTTGATATTTTTCGATCCTCTGGGTTGCAATCTGAACTTTTGAAAGTTTAAATATTTTCTTTCCTTGACTTGGAAAAACCCCGAACTGTTAGCTACCATTGTGTTTCCCTCATTAACGTTGTTTCTTGGAAAGCAGTGCACAGTCTAAACTTAATGCTCCAAGAAATTTAATGGAAGCATTATACATACTTTTGGTCGGGCACGGGTTGTGCTTGGACGCTCATGTTACAGTGTTGTTAAAATATTCTCTTCTTTTCTTTCCCTGTTGGAGGTGGTTGACTATCATTTTGATAACCCTCACAGTCAAGAGTATTGTTACATGTTATATGTCTGTGGTAATTTTTGAAAGGCACTAACTGTTTGCAATTTTCGAGGATTTAATCCTCTGATTGAACCACCTATTCTTAATCTCCATTTGTTTTTTTTAAACCCTAAACATGATCTTGATATTGTTTTACTCTAGTTGAGGGTAAATAAGCATTGTGTGTGCTTGTTCGATTGGGAACGATTTGGTTATGTTCCTCGTTGATCATTTTTAGAAGAAGTTTGTACATGTTGATTTATGTGAAGCTTGGGCTCAAGAGTTGCATGTTATTTGATTTGAATGTTATTCAAATCAATCCTTATGTTGATTATATTTAAAAGAGACCTGTGTGTGAATGGATTGGGGCCCGATTAATATTTTTAATGCCCAGTTTGATTGTGTCAAACATTGTTTGAATAATGGACAAATGGTGGTAAATATTGTGCATATTCTTATTGATTTTAAAGAATAAATATTGGATATAAATGGTTGGAATCACTGTGCGTATTATGTTGGTTTTAAAAAGGAAAAAAAAAAATATTTAGCATTGGAGTATAAATGGTTGTGGCTCAAAGGGTTATTGTGGTTCATCATATCGATTGCAATGTTTTTGTTATGACTCTTATATAAATTGTATATGGGTGTGAAGGATGTTGTAATTGAGTATTTCTGTGCATATGAATTATTGTTTGGAATCCATCAAGAAATCAATAAAGGAAGTAACAATTTAGATCGTGGTTTTGAGAGGTGAATATTGATTGAATTGTGGAGGTCTAAATAGAGATATGTTTGATTGTTTCTTTTGATTTATTTTTATATGAACAATATTCATATTCTGTCCCTGTCATTCTACCACTTTCCATTCATTATATTCCCCTCATAATCCCAATTTCATTTTGACATCAATGTTTTGTAAAATAAATGAAAAGGGTTTGTGAAACTGCGACAAAAGATATAGCACATCAATGGTTGGCAACTGATATTTTGGTATTTTATTACATAGCTAAATTATTTAATTAATTGATGAGCAATATTCGTGTATTTATCCCCTCTCATTATACCACCTTTCGCTCATTACACTCCCTCAATATGTCCCATGAACCCTATCACCCTCTTCTCACTTGGTGATTATTAAATGGTTTGTTATGGATGGATTCACATGTATCTCGTGTCAATTTCTGAGCCAATTTTTTATTCATGCAAGAAGAATTTCATGTATGGTTTATTAAGGGATTAGTTACTGACAAATTGCGGCTACATGATTAGTTTCTTCAATAAGGGAAACCATGGAATAAATAACAAAGGCAAAAGAAACTGGAACAGACAGCCTAGAAGGCATAGATTTTACATTCATTTTGAAGTTGATCCCCAGGAATTGAATGAACTGTTCCAAGCCGGGTTCTTTAACTCGATTGGGAAAGGAATAGTACAAAATTGACCAGAGAGACCACCCTTCCAGCCTTAGAACATCCCTTTAATTCCTATTCCTCCTCATGTTTCCTTGCAACCATAAGTCTCTACAAATGATGGATGGCAAGAGATTGTCAACCCAAATGTCTCTCACCATCATGGCTGGACCAATATGTCATTACCTCCTCCACCACCTGTCAATCCTAATGTTCATATTGCCCCTGTTGATTCACCTATCCAATCTTCACATGCTAGTAAAATATTTAAAACTAATATTCCCCCCTATGTAAGATAAAGGCAAAGTTGTTGCATCCCCTTCCTCTCCCTCAAATGATTCCTCAAAATTCATATCCTCCCTCATGCATTTGAAGGATGATTGTTCTCATGTAATCAGTGAAATATATCCTCAAGGTTCAAATCAACCACAAACTACTTTTGAGAAATCAAAGGGGGACAACAGTGATAAAAGAAACATTGTCTCTCAGAGTGGCAAGTATGGTTTTTAGTTTATGTGTCAAGCTCTTTTTTGGATAATGTGGATTATGTGGATATTCATATATTTTTGGATATGATTTAAATTATTTCTGATATTTAAATATTCAATTTTGAAGGTATCTAAGGGAGTTACAAGGGTGGCATGTGTTGAAATTATTATCCATTTGTGTTGTATTTTATAATTTGAAAATAAGAAAAGACGGGAGTCACAAGGGGTCCCACCTACCTAGTTATTATTAATTAAAGACCCTTAACTATTATTATTATTATTATTATTTATTTCTCCTAAATTAAATTAGTTAAGTCAAACTAACTTAACTAAAGAAAGTAGTTGAACTACTTCAACTTATTTGGAAAGAATAAAAGCTAAATGAGAAGAAGAAACAAGGGAGAATAGAAGGAGAAATCAAGACTAAGGTTTTCTCTTTTGATTTCATGAGATAGTTTCAGTTTTCATTCATTTTTGAGTTTATTCAAATCCTGATTCTCATTTTGACAACAGGGTCTTATTGTAGACAACAAGGTTCAAAACTAAACCAAACCATTCAGATGTTTGTTTTAGAGGTGTTGATCCATCCTTGATAGTTTGTGTATTCTTGTATGTTTGTGGATTAAGTTTCATAGTTGATAAATAATATTTTGCAGGGTCAATTGGCAATAGTCTGTGGCAAGCTGATCCAAATTATAAATTTCTGTTTTTACTTATTTCCAGAGTCCTTTTGCATGGTGTTCATCGGGGATCTCTAAATTAGACTTTGGTCCATGCCCTCACAAGGGTTTTGTAAAGATAAAAACACTTTTGATATCTCGGAATGGAATAAATCAGATTGCTATTATGTCTCATTTTTTATCTCCATATTTACTTTCTGTAATCTGTATACATTTCAGAAACTAAACTAAAATTTTATTTTATTTTGCAACATTATTTTCATTAATAAATTAGCCTAAACCCTTGTAATTAATATTTTCAGATTGGAAAAATATTTTTGAGGCTATAAAACACAGGGTGATATTCCCTACTATCTTGTACTATCCAGGAAAGATTTGAAAATGGTTGAGTAAGGTAATTCATACCTTTTCCTCAACATTTTGTTTGGCAACCATACTGGGGAGATCTTCCATATATCTCTAGTTGATTGTATTCGTGATTATCATTGAATATTCTACTTGTGTTTTGATTCTTTGATTGTTCTCTTTTCTTCATGATAGTACTTGTTACAAGGCAACCCAATATTGAGCCCGATCTTAAAGACCAAACCAAAATTGATTTAAATTTATTCAATACCATCTTAGAAATTGCTAACATCGAGGATGAGCTTGAACGATCATGGGCGGTAATTGAATAAGATATAAGTGTTTGAGAATGTTGGGAGGCCAGGCAAAGGCTGCCTAGGAATCAACTATAGCTTTCTTTATCCTAAATTTTTGATCTTCTTTTTCATGTCCTTAAACCCTCGCATCTATAGGAGAAGAAGAGGTTGATTCCCTGAAAACACTCCGATCATTGAAATAGGAAGAAGAAACATTGTTTTTTCAACCCAAAAAGGTACTCTGAGGAGAACTTTGTCTGATCCAACTAGTTCGTCTTTCTCACCCTTACCCTTGTTTGATTCAGATAGTTCGTCAATGGGTGGTTGTTGTGGCACTAGAGGTGCTTCTTCATCTCGACCTTCAGCCTCGTCAGTGATTGGTAGATTGTATAGCCATCAAGTCCCTAACAAATATACTACCAACCCCACCAAGGTCATAAAGAAGTATGGACTTTTTCAGTTCAAAGAGGATGTGACTACTACCCCATGGCATGTATCCTCCCCTCTGAACCTAACACCTGCTACTCATCCACTTCCAAAATTCAAAGATCATCTTTCTAGGTTTTCAGGAAATAACACAGTCACTAGAAATGAACACTTGGTGGTATTCTCTAATGATTGTCACAATATATGAGCTAATGACAATGATACTTGTATGCCCTTATTTGTTAACTCCCTTAAAGGGAAAGTAGCAACATATTTCTTCGATATCCCTCCAAAGATTCTTTCCACTTGGAAAGAGTTAGTTTACTGGTTCAAATATACTTATGGGCAGTCTAAGAGCCCAACTAAACAATTACGGGAATACAATAACATTGTCCACAAAGACAGTGAAACTATCAAGTCTTTGAACCTACGTTTCACCAAGTTGTATAATCAAATTCCTAAACTTATTCTCCCTCAGAACCAAGCCACTTTTATGGATTACTATAATGCTCTACCTTCCCCTTATCGTCATAGGAATGAAGAAAAATCTATTGACAATCTTGGTTCCACTCTGCATACTTGTCTAGAGTATGAAAAACAGCTGGAAAGAACAAGTCTTCCCAAGGGAGATACAATTAAACAAACATACATGTCTTCCCTCTTACAACTTGTACAAGATATGAATAACCAAATGATATCATATGAGCGAAAGGGAAATGTCCTTTCACTTACTCCTAGGGCCTCATCTTCTTCTTCACCACCTTTTAGGAATCCTAATGAAAACAACTTTCATCCCAAATCCATCATGCCTCGCAATTGGTGTAACTTTTGCGAGGAACATCACGAGGAAAGTACTTGTGAGGTAAAGAAGAGTGCCATAGATAAAATATTTGGAAAAAAGCATGAAACTACCATTTTTGTTCTATATTTCGCATAACCATAGGATGTCATGATCATAAACACTAGGAATAAATCCTATGCTTCAAAAGGAAAATATGATCCCTCCCGTACTTATTATAGCCCAAGCTCATCTTCGCAATCTTTTGTTGAACAAGATACCGAGACTCTTGACAGTCAAAGACCACCCTCCTCTCTTCCCTCTTCCAAATACAAAATTCTCAACCAATTGTCTAATATCAAGGCCGATGCTACTCTTCTAGACATGGTTGTCATCCTTGAGCAACAAAAGCATCTGAAAAATTTCATGGAAGGAAAAGCTTCCACCATAGACAATATCTTTGAAGTAGGTGTAAATAACTTTAGACACCCTGTAAAAAATCCCCCATTTTTCATTTCTATAAAGATTATGGACAAAATAGCCCATTGTTTCCTAATTGACGGCATTTTGGGCCCAAGCGTAATGTTGAAAACTATTATGGAAGAGCTAGGCTTGTCTTGTACCAATGAAAATGCTAGAAGCATGCTCTCGTATAATAGTCTACAAACCATAGGTGAAATCAAAGATGTGACTTTGGTTTGGTGCGCACATCCTGAAATAAGGACAACCCTTAATATTCAGGTAATTGACATGCCAATAAGTAATTATTCAATCATCTTAAGAATGGACTGGTAGGCCTTGACAGGTGGATATATTTCACTTGACGAGACACACTTATCCATTCCTCAGAATGGAAAGAACATCATAGTCCTATAGAAGGGAATAATTTCACCATATATAGAAAGCATTCCAGAGCCTAATGTAAATTATGTCGAGGAGAAATTAGGAGTGTACTCCATCTTTGTTGATGAGGATAACACTACCTTGGAACAAATTGACCTGGAGAATGGGATGTGGCATATGCACTTTGATGGTTCATACTCCAACAAAGGTAATGAAGATAACATTATCTTGTACTCAGTTGTAGGTAAAATTCATAACTTTTCCTATAGGTTAGAGTTTTCTTGCATAAACAACGTCACCGAATTTGAAGCATTACTGCTAGGCATTGAAAATGCCTATAATTTAGTTTGTGGTCACCTTACAGTTTTTGGGGACTCTGAACTTGTTGTAAACCTTGTACATAAGATATATTTTTCTAGCAACAAGTTGATGAAACGTTACACCCAAGATGTTTGGGCACTTATCTCGAACTTATTATCTTTTAACATCACTCATGTCAAAAGGGAAATGAATTTGATGGCTGACAGATTAGTTGTTTTTACAGCCTCTCCTACTCGACAGCTTCTACCACAAAGACCTGATTGCACTTTTCAATCCTTATATCATACTCATATCCCTAGCAATGTAGAGTCATGGCAGGTCTTCCCTAGTGATTAAAGCATCCGTTCTTTCATACAAAATGAACCATATAATCCCAAGGAGATTATATCCATGGAAAATAACAAAATTCTGAAGGGCTTGACTCCTCTAGAAAGTTCATTTTTATTGAGTGATGTAGGCAACAAAAAAACACATAAAGAAGAGGAGTCGAAAAGGAAAATGGGTGAAATAATTTCCTTGAACATTGGGATGCCCAATTCCCCAAAGAATGTTAAGACAGGTGCCCAATGCACTGATGAAGAAAAGATGAAATTCACCGAGTTGCTTTGTGAATTTAAATATGTTTTTTCTTGGTCTTATGAGGATATTCGTGGTTTTGATCCTGATCTTATACAACATGCCATTCCTATCAAGGAGGGTATAAAAACAATTAGGAAAAAACAAAGACTCATTAACCTCGCACTGGAAGCGACTATTAGGAAGGAGTTGGAAAAACTTTTGAAGGCTGGGATAATTTTCCATGTTAAGTATTATGAGTGGGTTTCCAATTTGGTTCTAATTCAGAAAAAAACCGGTCAGATCCCGACTATGTGTTGATTTCCACGCATTAAATAGAGTGAGCATAAAAGACTATTTTCCTCTGCGTAATATGGAAATGATTTTGTAGCAAGTTGCAGGGTCACAAATGATGTCCTTACTTGGTGGTTTATTTTATTATAATCAAATCAAGGTAAAAATGACAGATAAATACAAAACCACTTTCATTACACGTTGGGGAACATTTGCTTATGAACGCATGCCTTTTGGCTTATCTAATGCATGTGCCACTTTCCAAAGAGCTATGCAGATAGATTTTGACGATATTATCAGTAAGATTATTCATATTTATCTTGATGACTTGAATGTATATTCAAAGAACAGATTGGATTATTTTGGTCATCTTAGAAAGGTTCTCATACGATGCAGGAAATTTGACATTTCTTTAAATCCTTCTAAATCTATTTTCAGTGTTACCAAGGGAAATCTCCTTGGGCATATTGTCTCTGATTCAAGAATAAGCACATATCCAGAAAGGATTGTTGTTATTCTAAACCTTCCTGCCCTGACTTCCAAAAAGGAGGTTCAAGCCTTTATGGGAATTATCAATTTTTTGTGTAGGTTTGTTCTTGATTTTGTTGTAATGGTCAAGCCAATTCACAATATTCTCAAGAAAGATCGCTCCTTTTCTTGGATTAATGATGTCAAGAATGATTTCGTAAGGATTAAGAAGGCAATTAGTTCCACACCGGTTTTGGCAAAGCCGGATTTTGAGAAAGAGTTTATTATATACACTAATTCCATAGAGGAAGTAGTCTCTGTTATCCTCATACAATGTGATGACCAAAATAACGAAAAACTAGTAGCTTACATGAGTCAAATATTATCAGATGATGAATTCAAATATTCTTATATTGAAAAACATGCTTTCACTCTTGTTAAAGTTGTGGAGAAATTTTTCCAATTTATCTTAGGCAAGAACGCACTTGTAAAAGTCCCTTTATCCGCTATCAAGTTTTTTCTCTCACAGCCTTATCTTTCAGGGAAGCTCGCACATTGCCTTTCCAAGATCCAGGAGCATGATTTAACCATCATGACTTCAAAAACCATTAAGGGACATGACTTAGCCCTTCAATTGGATCAACATGCTAAGGCAAGTGAAGAAATCGATGAACAAGATAACCATCTTTCAACACTATTTTACATTGATAGTCAAATCCTTCCTGTAGTTGAACATCCTTGGTATAAAGATCTGGTGTATTGCTTGCGAAATAAGAGATGAACATATAGCTTAGATACTCATCAAAGGAGAAGGCTCCATCTTGAATCTTCTAGATATGTCATTTTAGGAGACTTCTTGTTTAGGAGATCTGTCGATGGTATATTACTTCACTGTGTAAATAATGAGGAAGAAAAAAAAATGTTACAAGAAACCCATGAATCTTCAAATTCAGTCATTCATGTGGGTGGCCAATTTTATTTTAAAATCATTAGAAAAGGGTATTATTGGCCAAACTACTGCTTTTAAAATCATTAGAAAAGGGTATTATTGGCCTTCAATTTTTTGAGATTCTTATAACTTTTCAAGATCTTGTGACAAGTGATAGAAGTTTGTTGGGAAAGAACGTCTTTCTTCCATGCCTCTACAAATAGTTCTCCCTAAATTTCCTTTTTAAAAATGGGGTATGACCTTTATCGGTCCTATTAATCCTCCATCTTTAGCAGGGAAAGTTTTCATCTTGATAGCCACAGATTATTTTACGAAATGGACTTAAGTTGTCCCACTTAAGCATTCGCAGGATGAGCAGGTTATTTCTTTCCTTGAAACTAATATTTTCTCCAGATTTGGCCTTCATTTAGAGATTATTATAGACAATGGTCCCACTTTTATTTATGCTAAGTTGAATCAGTTTCTAGCTAAACTAGGAGTTAAAAATTTTACCTCATCAACTTATTACCCTCAAGGAAATGGGCAAGTTGAGTCTACTAACAAAAATCTGGTTAGAATTATCAAGAGACTCATTGAAGATAAGCCTCGCCAATGGAATACCCTCCTCACTTATGCCCTTTGGGCATATCACACTACTACCAAAGTGAGCACATGTTGCACTCCCTTTCAGATTTTCTATGGTCAAGAAGTTATCTTTCCTACCGAGCTGGAACTTTATTCTCTACAGTTG
This sequence comes from Picea mariana, assembly GCA_032191745.1. Taxonomy (NCBI): domain Eukaryota; kingdom Viridiplantae; phylum Streptophyta; class Pinopsida; order Pinales; family Pinaceae; genus Picea; species Picea mariana. Next base: position 261,938 of record JASDQU010102714.1, read on the forward strand.
ATGCTACAAGTTGAAGAATTAAATTCTTCTAATATTCCTCAAAGGATAAATGCATTGTTGGATTTAGAGGAACAAATGATGTTTTCCTTGGAGAACATAAAGAGAAGACAACAAATTGTAAAGAAATATTTCTATAAAAGTGCAAAAGTTGTCATCTTTAAGGTAAATGAGAAAATCTTGCTTTGGGATTCAGCTCACGTTGATAGAGGAAGGCATTCAAAGTTTCAAAAGTTATGGATGGGTCCTTTTAAAATCACTTTTGTCCTCGGCCCAACTTCTTATCTTCTAAAGGACTTGGAAGAGAGATTATTTTCCTATAGCACCAACGGTTCCCACTTGAAACACTATGTGAAACCAATTTGAAAGTTAAAATGTTGTATGGAATTACTTTTGTATTATAGTTTTTTGTTTCACTGCTTTGATTTTGCTTTGTTGTTTTATTTTTCTGTTGTTTTTCTTTTATTAATTTCTTTTCGTTTCAGAAATAAAATTCTGGATCAGTTTTTCCACAACGATGCTACTCTACAAGTATTGTTAATCAATAACAATGAGGTTACACAGTTGTCATGATGTCCCTCCTTGAAGACATCACTGAAATTGCTATCTACTTCTAGTACTGTTGTTAGATAAGATAATTGCTTTTTCATCCCTATTTTCTTCTTTCCTTTTTCTTCCCTCCACCCGAGATTCAAAAAGAGCACACCAAAAATGTTTATCCTTAAATCAAAGAATGATTTCACCATGATTAATCGAATGTTATGCATACAGGAATAATCCCCTCATACGTAACACTTTCCATGAGTTATTCCCAAAATTTCAAATCATTTTTTCCCTTAAAACGCCTCACTTCCCCTATTGCATAATCATTCTGATGTATAATTCCTTGATATAATGTTTCACCTTGTCTACGAAACCAGACATTCTAAATTCTTAATCTGTTGGAAACAAATTTCCCTTTGGATTTGCTAGTTTGTTGATGCTTAAAAACGCAACTATGAATACTCTGCTCGCAAATGATTGGCAAGCTCTATTAATTATTTATATTAATAATAAACTAGTAGGTGGGACCCCCTTGTAGACTTGTGGCACTATGATAGATATGATGTGCTTATATTTTGTTTTCTATTGTGATGGTACTAGCACAGTCTTCTACAGTTCGATATTTCAAATCATGGTTAAAATGTTATTGTGACATGAGATGGTTAGTTAATTGATGCATGGAATTGGATGGATTTGATGACCACTCACAGATTATATTAAGCTACCCTGTGGATGAAAGGATTATTATCAATTTTGGATTGACATTGCATTAAACATGGTATTAATTGGTTTAAATGGTCTTGATTAGGGATGATATTTGAGATCTTTTGAATTAAAGAACTATACCCAAAATCTAATGTTATGAATTATTGTGACAAGAGAAGGGCGCATTAAACCCTTGCTACATGGGGTAACATTATAGCACATTGTTATAGGTTACACAGTGCTATGGTGAATTGTATGGCTCATACATTGAATTGAATGAGGTTGGAAGGGATAAGCGATGTGAATTTACTGAATATCACTCAAACACCCCTCGAGCCCGTCACCCTAGTCATACTTGCATTTTGGTTTTTGGCTCTGGTGGTTATTGATGCTCTGCATTGTTCGATCGTGGGGGAGGCATATAGTCTAGATCTCTTCCTCGCGCTAGATTTTCCAGGTATGGGTTCCTTACTCTTCCATTCATGATGGTTACTCGGCCCTATCAATCAATTTTTGTCTCAGGATTACTCGCGGTCTGTGTTTTTCTTAAGCTCTTATGGGATTTTTGAACTGTGTATTGGTGTTGTGTCTGCAGTTTCTTCTGGTGATTATTCTGGACTGTTGGAATTTAAAAAAAAAATGAATGGTTATTCTCTCCTTGTTGTGTGTAATATTTGCATGGGTTTATTGATAAAATGGTAGTGACGCATGCTCGTTCGGCTTGGGTTTTGGGTTTGGTTCTTTGTGGAAATTTATTATTATGTTTGACAAGCTCTCGACTTTGCGCATGGGTGTTACAACCAATCTCTGTATTTAATATTTTCCACTCCATTTTCATCTCTGTGGTTGATATTTTTTTATCCTATGGGTTGCAATGTGAACTATTGAAAGTTTAAAGTTTTTTCTTTCCTTGACTTGGAAAAACCCCGAATTGTTAGCTACCATTGCATTGCTATCATTAACGTTGTTTCTTGGAAAGAAGTGCACAGTTTGAACTTAACGCTCCAAAGAAGTTAATGGAAGCATTATACATGTTTTTGTTCGAGAACGGGTTGTGCTTGGCGCTCATATTACAATGTTGTTAAAATATGTGCTTCTTTTTGTTCCCTATTGGAGGTGGATGATTGTTGTTTTGACAACCCTCACAATCAAGAGTATTGTTGCATGTTATATGTCTGTGGTAATTTTTGAAAGGCACTAGCTATCTGCAATTTTCAAGGATTTAATCCTCTGATCGAACCACCTTTTCTTAATCTCCATTTGTTGTGTTTAAAACCTAAACACGATCTTGATATTGTTTTACTCCAATAGAGGATAAACATGCATTGTGTGTGCTTGGTCGATTGGGAACGATTTAGTTATTTTCCTGATTGAGTATTTTTAGAATAAGTTTGTACATGTTGATTTATGTGAAGCTTCGGATAAAGAGTTGCATGTTATTTGATTCAAATGTTATTTGAATAAATTCTTATGTTGATTATATTTAAAAGAGACCTATGTGTGAATGGATTGGGGCCCGATTAAGAGTTTTAATTGTTGATTATTTGGATTGGTTGTCATTGATTTCAACCCTTGAAGAAAGTACGGTAGCGAATTCCGGTAGCACAAAGGTTCGGATAATGGACCCAAGTTTGTTTGATGTATAATGGTATGAGTTTTAATATATTTGAAGGTAAGACTATTCTTTATGGATAGTACATGTCATTCCATTTCCGGTGGTATGTGGAACGTCACATAAATCCTCACGGTTAGAGAGTTATGGCCATGTGAAGTTGGAGAACCCTCATGAGTCATCTAGAAGCCCCAAAAGGTCAAACTAGTCAAAGTGGTTGCAAAGAATAAATTATTCAAATAATAAAGTGAAGTGATAAGTGTACTATAAGTCAAAGTGGATACAAAAGAAATTATTTAAATAATAAAGTTAATGGAGAAATTACTAAGTGGACAAGTGGTTAGAAGTGGGTTAGCCCTAAAATAATGAAAGTGGTTTAAGAGATTTTAGAAGGTAAATAATAAAGTGAAGTGATGAATGTACTATAAGTCAAAGTGGATACAAAAGAAATTTTTTAAATAATAAAGTTAATGGATAAATTACTAAGTGGACAAGTGGTTAGAAGTGGGTTAGCCCTTGGTTGATGCACTTGTTGATGGTACAGGTTGAGGTACAGGTTGGTTGGTGCATGGTTGATGCACTTGTTTATGGTACAGGTTGTTTGGACAGGTTATTTGTATAGGTTTGGTGCATGGTTGATTCATTTGTTTATGGTACAGGTTGATGTATGGTACATGTTGGCATATGTTATTAGTACAGGTTGTTACAGGTTGATTACAGATTGATTGGTACAGTTTTACAGCAGTGTATCTTGCAGTGTGGTTCCATCATTCTACTTCTACGCTAGGGCAGTTGGACGGGGCAAGGACAGGTGGTTGTAGTCACATTCTGGTTGTAGCTGGAGAACATAGGGGGTTGTAGCCTCCTTCTAGTTGTAGACAGATAATTGGGGAGTTGGAGCTTCCCTCAAGTTTTAGCCTGAGAAACTAGGGGGTTGTAGCCTCCTTCTGGTTGTAGCCAGATAATTGAGGAGTTGAAGCTTCCTTCAGGTTGTAGTCTCCGAAACTAGGGGGTTGGAGCCTCCTTCCAGTTGCAGCTGAAAAACAAAGGAAGTTGGTGCTTCCAATGAATGTAATTCTTAAATACATATAAGAAAAACCATTCCATGGTTTTCTCTCGCTTTGGGTTTCCACATAAAAACACTGGTGTACTGTGTATGTGTATGATTTCTCATTTGTTCATTGTTTATTTACTCTGCAAATATTGGATGATAATGCTACATTGATATAACACTTGTATTTTATGGTTAAAAAGGATTATTGCTCTATTAATGATTCACCCCCCCTCTCAGTAATCCAACATTTGGTATCAGAGTCGGTTCCTTCAAGAATCAGTTTAACCACTGAAAGGTAGATCATGGAGAGAAACAACATGTATAAAAATGGAATATCATAATTTGATGGGAATAAGTATGCATTATGGAGTAGAAGGATGAAAACATATATACAGACACAGGGATTTGAAATTTGGAAATCTGTAGTACATGGATACAAAGAACCAAAAGTTCTGCCAACAAGTGAAAGAGCAATAAAACTCGATCGAAATAATTTCAAAGCCACAAATGCACTTCTAAATGGTCTTGGTGAATCAATATATACCAAAGTTATACATCGTAAATCTGCTAAAGATATTTGGGAAAAACTTCAAAATATTTATGAAGGAGATTCAAAAGTCAAAGCAACAAAGCTTCAAACTTACAGAGGTCAATTCGAACAACTAAAGATGAAGGAAGATGATAATATTGCAGCTTACTTCTTACGGGTCGATGAAATTGTCAATGCAATCACAAGATTGGGAGAAGAAATTGAAGAATCGATAATTGTTCAAAAAGTACTAAGATCTCTTCCTATGAAATTTGATCCTAAGATATCATCACTAGAAGAAAGAGCAGATCAAGACTCAATAAGCATAGATGAACTAGATGGAATCTTCATAGCATATGAAATGAGAGTTGAACAGGAAAATCCAGATATAAAAGAAGAAACTTTCAAAGCATCCAAAAGGTAAAAGAAAAAGGGAAAGCAAAAGGAACATAGAAACAACATTGATTTCTCAGAAGATGATGAAGAAGAAGTGGCCAACTTTGTCAGAATATTGAACAAGGGAACCAACGACAGATATAAAGGTAAGCTTCTATTGATTTGTTTTAATTGTGATGGTATTGGTCATTTTGCTAACAAATTTCCTCATAATAAAAATAAGAGGAATGACGAAGATTACTCAAATAGAAAACAAACATATAAAGACACAATAACCAAAGAGAAAGCTTTAAAAAAAAACTTATGCACCAAAGAAAACATCTCCTCATCAAATGAAGATGAAGTCAGTGACAGTGAGACATAAAGAGTTATATTCATGGAAATATAAGGCTCTGATGAAAAATACACTGAAGAAGAATATGAAGAGGCAGAAGTTGACTATCGAGAAGAATTGTTGAGTGCCATAGAAGTTATAAGAAGAGAAAAGAAGAAAAACAAGAAGCTACAAGCAGAGCTAGACAAGAAAGAAGATACTCGGGAACTAGAACAAATGATCATGAAATTGAAGGTTAAATAGAATAAAATAAAAGAATTGAAGAAGCACTCAAAGAATAATTATAAGAAAGAGACAGGATCATTGGAAATTTGGAAGCAAAGATTGTCACATCGAGAAAGGATCTTCAAAAGAAAAATATGTAGAAAAACTCAAAAGTTCTGGATGACATTATTAACAATCAAAATCCTTATCATGAAAAGTCTGAATTTGGATACAATTAGATAGAAAAGGGATCAATCTCCAAAGCAACATAACAAGAAACATACCCAAAAATTTATGCAGAAACAATCAAAGAGAATAGGAAGACCTACAAGGAAGATTATAGGGACACTCCTCCACTGAGAAGATTCATATTTCAGAATCAATGACCGACATAAACAAACAGACCTTAGGAAGAAGAATGATTCATAAAAGTGACTTCCTTCAGAAGATATTCAACTCCCAGGTATCAAACTATCTTTTTTGGTTTATGTTATGCATGGAATAATTTTGGACATAAAGTTGTAAATTGTAGAGCTAATAGGAAGAACATAAACAACTTTGAAAGTGATACACAAAATGGTTATCCAAGAAGGCCTATTGAAACACAGAGAAGAAGCTACAACATGTTTGAATAATTGAGCACTGAAGTGGAATGATACAAGTGCAACAACTGGATAATGATTTGCACCATAAATAGGTGATGGGTGGCTGTAAGGGTTGAGGTGTGTCATAGAATCAATCAACCCATCATCAGCATGAGAAACCCCAGGTTTTTCCTGGCCAAATGGTAGGGGTCTGGGTGCATCAAGAAATACTGTGTACAAGTAACCTGATTGGGCATATATGAAGTCGAATTGTTGGGCCTTGCTGATGGCTTCCTCTTCTGATTGAGGAAAAGTGGATGCTACATCCTTGGCAATCACAGGGACGAGTGATTTAAGAAACCAATCAAGACGTCGTTCTTTGGTGATTTCTTCTTTACACAAACTACGTCGCCAACACCATTCATGGATGTGGTTGGTGATATGGATAGTAGTGGTTTGTTTGAACTCGGAGAGAAGTTCTAATCCAGTGTCATGACGAACTGGTCATTGAAAAAAGAACAAAAAATCCTTGGCCAATGATTCAAAGGTCACATGGGACCCTGATTTTTTGTCCACATACTATTTGGCTGATGAACCAATGAGGGTTTGTTGAAATAACCTCAAGAGAATGGAATCATACATGATGTTGTTTGAAGATAACCACAAGTGGAAGGTCATAACATGGTTGGCGGGGTCTTCCCCTGGTTTTCTTTCAAACTTCGAAATGTCAGAAGACAATTTGGTAGGCATATTGGGTCAAGTGGCATCATGTAAAATGGGGTCATTTGTGAGTTTGGTTAAATCAGGAATGTTAAGGGATGCCAAGTATGGAAAAGGGGGATTTGGCAAAGGATTAGTTCCATCCATTGTGTGTCTAGGTAGTGGACGTGTACCTTGAGAGGGATTTGGTGGGTTTGTACTTCTTCCTTGAGAAGAAGTTTGACCCCCGCTCCTTGTGAAGGAGAACTAATAGATGGATTGCCTTGGGTATTTGACCCAAGCAAAGTGGAACCAAGTAAATTCGATCCTAAAATAGTAGCACTCACTGGGGTGTGAGATGGTGGAGTCGGTGAGTTGGCAAGAGTAGGGACTCCTCCTAAAATAGGAGGGAGATTTTGCAAGCATCTATAATGATGGGGATTATGTTGTTCCCCTATGGTTCTGACTAGCAAAGTGAATGTGTGCAAATGGTGACAAGAGAGAAATAAATGAACAAGTGTTTTTAATATTTTTGACCTTCACACAAAATAGTATCATTCACAATTGCATGTAATCAAATGAACATCATACATAAATCAACTGTAAAATAAACAAGCATGTGGATAGGTTGATTTTGTATGCATGGGGGAAAAAATAAATGCTTGTGTCCTAAAATCCTATTGTCCTTCCTCTCAATTTAGCACTGGGCCTTCCAATAACACTCGATAGTGGGGTCTGAATCCATCAGAAGAGGAAATAGTGAAGGTTGAAGTAGTCAGTTATAATGAGGGGTAGAGGGTGCATATCCCGGAAGAGCTGACGATATTTCCCAATAGCCACACAAAATCTGACCAAGGTGCGATTGCAGTCCACAACCGCCACCTGGGTAGATATCCTATGTTTGGTCACTAAGTACCTCGGTCAAAGTGCGACATTTAGATTTCCGGCCTAAAAAATGGGTCATGGGTTGGATACCCTTACAAGAGTTGGGTGACTCAAGAAGGGATGCACAAAAAAACTAGACCTCGGCCTTCAACCCTTCACGGGTATGTCCATGTCTTATGGTATAGGAACACTTAACTTGGAGGATTTGAAGGATCTCTATTCTCAACTTATATTGTTTCAAAATGTGAGATCCCGATAATGAACGGTTATTTGGATACCTACCCCCGAGATCCTACTTGACTAAAAAACTTCTTTTAGGCACCTCTTGTGGGGGAAAATTTAGTGTGTTCTTAAATTTTTTTTAAATGGAGTAGGCTGAGAGATTAGGGTCATGGACCAACCTCATTTGAATTTAATTGGTGTGGATAATTTCTAAAGAAGTAGTTGGATCTTACGGAGTTCCTTTGAAGTACTTTGTGGGTACTTAAAAAGAAATCTTACTTCGATATCCACTATTCTACATAGAAATATGTGTGTGATGAGTAGCTTTGTGTGCAAGAAAGTGAAAATTGTGCAAACGATTTTTAATAATTTAAGTGTAAGATTGTAGCATGTGGACTTCCTGTGGTCCTTACAAATCTTCATACCTAGCTTAGTAAGTTCTTTGGTACAACTTTGTGGAATATTTAAAGCCTTAGAGAACTATCAATGTGGACATATGGGTCCTTACTTGATCCTTTAAACTCCCTAGAATGTTGTCTATACTAGAAAATATTTTGAAACTATCATAGGATTGTAGACATGTGGGCATGTATGGGCCCATTACTTGATCTTTTAAACTTTTCTAGAGTGTTGTCTAGACTAAGAAAGCTTTTTGAAACTATCCTAAGATTGTAAACATGTGGGCATGTATGGGCCCTTACAAAGCTTTAAGATAATTTTCAAAACAAAAAGGTACCCAAAGGGGGTTTTGTCCTCTCCTAATGATTTAAGGGAGATGAAATTTATTTTTAATCACCTTTTTTTATTCCCGAGATCACACTTGGGTGCGGGGGAAGAGCATAATTAGGGGTTAAAATTGATTTCTAGTCCCAAATTATTTGATTGTGTTTGAAAAATAAATAACCTTAACTCAAAGTTTTAAATGCCAAATGATCCATCCATGTGGCAAAAAAGCAAATAGAAGAATTGTGATTCTTTTTACCCCTATGTACTTATGTTAGCTAACATTTCTTGTAAGAAATGACTCTAAGTGAAGTGTGATTTCTTTACAAAGTGCAGGAAATTAAAATATGAAAACAAGGGGCCCTCAAACCACTCAGAAAACCCTTACAATTTGCAAAAAATTGAACTTGTGCGCGGGATGTAGCTCTGTCAATCGCACTAAGCGCGCATAATGCGTGGGTTTATGAAGGCTCTTATGTGCAAAGTGTGCAAAATGTGTGTCTATGTGTTTCAAAATCCGTGCACTTCCTGTCACACGTCGAAAAATAAATTTCGAGATGAAATTCTCTTTCCTTAGCTCTGAATTCTGGATTTGGAAGACTGGACTAGGCCGGTTTTGGTACCTGCATAGCCAAACAATTAGAAAGAAGTTCTCTCACAACTTAAGTGGGGAGGAATTTGATCTGCATCCTTAGTATGGTCACCAATCCGTTGTGTTGGTTTTGTCACATGCCTAGTTAAGTCAGTTAAACAAGGCAAAAAGTTGTGAGTTGATTAGATAATCAAAACATGCATGAAACAAGGAAATAAAAATAAAACTAAAGGGAAACAAATGTTAGAAAAACTTGCAAGAACTAGAACCATGAAAAATGAAAATGACAATCATATAGCTACCAATGGATTAATGTATTGATAGGCTAGCACCGTAGAGAAAGGAAGGGACTTATGAATCCCCTCTTCCTCATTGAGAGGGATCTTGAGTTCCTTAATAGAGAGCTCTTCTCTTCATACAATGGCAAGTAACAATGGTGAAGAAATATAATGCCAACCCTCTCAAGAGGTGAGTGGAATGGCCCTTGCTATAGTACTTGAATGATTCAAAGATAAATGAATATTCTCCAAGAAGAATTCTTACAACATAACAATGCCTTGAAATTCTTATTTTTCTAGCACACCTATGGCACATATTTATAGTGTCCATTCATGGCAAGATATAGTTGGTTCATAATGTGAACAAGGGGCCTTTTAGGGTACTTTTTAGCCCTTGACCAACCTCCAATCTAGATTTCGCTTAGATTTGAGTGTCAAATCGTGTTGGGGGTTGGACTGGAAGTGGTTGAGAGGCAGACAAGATTCATAAATGTGTCGTTCGTGAGAAGTGTGCGGGTTTGCTCATAGATATTCGTGCATCTTGCGCATTATGCACACAGTGCACAATTAGGGTTGTGTTAGTCTACGCATTTCGAGCACGGTGCGTGCGCTTTCTTTGGTGAATTTACGTACTTTGATTTATGAACAAAGTATATAGTTTTATGCATTTTTTATGGATTTTGATGTTGTAGGTGCACTAATTGTTGTTGGAACTTATGTCTTTGTTCAACCGTTGTTTGTAATGTTGCGGATGATTTTTCAATGATAACAAACAAAAATGTAGATTTTGCTTACTTGCACCAAGAATAATCATGAGAATACCATGCAAGATCACCACAAAACTTCCAAGATTCATCCAAGTTGCAAAAAATAGCCTTAAACAACAATGGAACCTTACAATTTCAGCCAATAACCCTCACTAGGGCACAAATTTTAGACCTCTTGTCTTGTATGACAAGTTGTGATGAAAATGAATGTCACTTTCTACTTATATATACAAAATTTAACCTAAAATTAATTTCAGTTCATAATTACTGGGCTGACCTGGCCAGTTTTTTACACATTAAATCTGGACAAAATAAAATTAATTTGCATCTAAGAATCACTCCAGGGGTGATGGCATGCCCCTCTAGGGTGACGTTGAGCCCCACATGTGGAACAATGAGAAGGGAAAGTGGAACGCTTGGCCTCCAAAGGCCTAAAATGATTCCCACACATGCCACCAGGCTCACAAATGCCTCCAAATATGAAACCCTAGCTCTAGATGACATCTAGGGCTATCATGGTGACGTCCAAGGCCCTCAAGGGATAACATCCATGTGGGAAGAGTAAGGTCTCCTGGGTCTAGGTCTGCTAGGGTGCCTCCAAAGGAAACATCCTTCTTTTTCCCTGTGCAAGTCTTCAATCTCTTCTTACCCCTGGCTGGGGTTTCAACATCCATATATGGGCTTTAAGCCCCCATGAAGGTTCGAGCTAATCATACCCTCATTTGTACCTGTGCATGGGGAAAGATCCTGTAACAATAATAAGTACGCCCTCCAGGGGTTCATAAGTCACAGGGATCATATCATGTAAATCACAACCAATAATTAAATTACCTAAACATGTGCATCAAACCCCCTTTAACCTAGACAAATGATCAAAGACGTTATGCAATTTGACAATTTAGGTTTGGAGAAGGTCTTAGGGTGTCCTATTGGGCTAACCTCTCTTAAGTTAGGAGTGTTTCCCAAGTGGAATCTAGTCCAATTCATGTAAGTGTATGAGGTGGCATGGGGTAAATATTTGGGCATGGGGTACATGTAATAACAGGGAAATGTAAAGCCTTACATGTGGATTCCTTTGTAGAGGGTGAGTTGCACCTTGTCATAAATGTAATTTTTTCCTAGCCCATTCATTGCCTTTTACTCTTATCTTTATTTCCTTTGATATTTTTCTCATTTGCTTCAAGGTAATATTTGAAGGCCACTGTCTTGGATTGATGACCAGAGGTGACAACATTATCCACAAACATTTCAAGGAAATGAGAAGGTTGGCTCGTGATGAGACCCCCTTTCTCTTGGCTATGCCACCAAGAGCCACTATCTTGGTTTGGTGACCAGATAGATGGTAGTGTCATACTGCTACATGCCCATGGTCATAATAGGTCGGCTCATGATGAGACCCCCTATCCATAAACTAATATCTTGAGTGTTTATGTTATCTTATGGGTCCCCTTTTCTTACTAGGAATCTTTTCACTGCATTCTCGGGGATCCCTGGGCAAAGCATCCCGAAGGTTTCAACATTGGATATTAATTCTTTCCAGCTACTTTTACCGTCTGGGCTTTTAGCCCCTTGTTCCTTTTGTTCATGAGATTAATCTTAAGGCTCAAAGAGTAATGTCAGGCATCATGAATGCTTTATGAAAATGTTTTAAAAGAGTGTTTTTTCTACCTTTAGTTATATAAGAAATGATCCTTAAATGAAATTAATAATAGGATAGTACAGAGGTCATATTTCGTTGTTTGAGTCACAATTATAATATCAAATGGTGTGGGGGAAACTTACAAAACCGTTAAACAAATATAGGCATCAATGGAAGATGAGTCTGACCTTGTTTGCAGTAGAATAAAGTAAAGAGTGCACCCTTGAACAGGACATGAGATGTAGTAATTTAAATAGCTTGTAGGTCTTGTATTACTTATAGTAAATACAGAGGAAAAACTACCTACTTAATGAATTTCTGATATAATGTGATTACAGTAGTTGTGATACTAAATTGAAATCAATCTCTTATCAAGGAATTACATAAGAAAGTTTGGAGATGTGGAAATACAGAAGAAACACATAACTCAAACTGAACAGAATTTGGAATCTTTGTCTGCACTTGTATTAATACTAAAAAAGGAGAGTTTCTTCTATTACATCCGAAAACAACCAGTCTCAAATAGATTTAAATCTATCTATTTATACAAAAATTATCACAACTCAAAAATCATTGGACTTCATACAATATCTCCTAAAAACATAATGTATTTTGAATGAAACAACAACGTATTGATATTGTTTGAGCTGGCGCTTTCATTTGTCTCTTCATCTGCTCGCAGATGCCTCGTTTTCCTTTGTTCTTTGAATTGGGCACACATGTCCATTGAGGCCACCATAATCATTTGTTTACTGTCCTCGTCATCTGATTCCACTACTATCTGTTCTTCGGATGCATTTACAGGAAAAAGAATATCAGTTGAAAATATGGAGGGAGTGATAATGTGACAGGTAGCTCAGCGTTGGCTCATTATGCGATGGCCAACAGTTACGAGAAAGAGTAACTTCTCACGAATAGGATGACATGGGGACAAGTGTAGGTGGGGAGGTAAACGAGGCAACTGATGTGGAAGGTGTGACAGGCTGGAGGGTGAACGTGATACATGACGTGGATGACATGTGTTGCTCCAACGTCCCTTTATGTTTCTCTATTTTGTGGGGGAATGGGGGGGGGGCGGGGGCAAGTAGTGTTGAGTAAAGAACTCCTGAAGCTTATCTGGATCATTGATTGAAGTGGACACGTGGCAGGAGATCCTATACTTCGGAGATTTGCACCTCAGAATGAACGAAGCCCGAAGATCCGAAGTAAATCTTCGTTGTTGAAATCAAGAGGACACGCGACAGGAGATCTCTCACTTTGCAGACTTAGCACTTTGAAGATTTGTACTGTTGTGCATCTCAGAATGCCCAAAGCCTGGAGTTTCAAAGTAAATCTCAATTGTCCAAATCAAAGGACATGCAACACTAGATCTTCCACTTCGGGGATTTAGCACTCCGAAGAGTTTGTGCTCCCTTTTCTAACTATTTAGCCCCTTTCCTGCTATATTTGGTCCTTGTGTTAGTATATCCATCTTCCAAACTGATTTATCGTTCCACTAGATTTTGAAATCTGAACCATCAAGTTTTCTTGCAACTTTTCGCGGCGCCATAATCCTTAAGGAAATAAGATTAGTCTGCCTGTAACAAGAGAGGTTTGTAATCTCTTCACTGAACAAAATTGTTAATCGCAATTCAAATCGTGAACTTTAACCAATCATACATATCATTAATACTTCGACCTTCGTGAGTGTTGGATAAAATTAGGATATAAATCTCTCGAAGGTCAAATTCACGAAGAAGCTAATCTCCTATTACTTACTTTTATGTTTTACTTTATCATATTTTAAACCTTAAATTATCCTTAAGTACTTCGGTATTTCGACGACTTCGGGGTTTTGGAGTGTTTAGACTTGCTGGAAAACCCAAAGCGTGAAGCTCTGAAGCGAACATTAGTGACTTTCTTTAAAACTCGAGCAACTTCTGCGGTTCGGAAATCATTAAGACAATTTGATAAAATTAGAGTAGCTAATTGACAGCAGATATCGTAAGCGCCTTTTCAAAAAGTGATGGATTTATATTTAAATTTAAAAGGCGAGTCTCTAAGTTTCTTTTTCTTTTTGGGTGAAAATTTTATTTCTAAAAGGAAAAATCTAAAGCTCAAAATCTCAAAATTAAACGTGTTCCAACATAGGCTCCATCTGGGGATTGTGGATCCCTATGAGGTGCGAAAGAACAGTAGACCAAGTGTATTTATTGGGTAAATGGAGTCATTATTGTTTTCTGGAAAACGCTTTCTAGTTTTATTTAATCATACATAGAAAAATGAAATTACCCAAGTCTCAAGACCTTCAAAACATACTCAATAATAAATTTCAAGTTAGGCCATTTAAATTTTCCTTTTCCTAAAACTAATTTCAGAATTGTTTAAGATAATCAAAATAATTTTAACTAGAATATCAAGCTTCAACCAACTTTGTTTGCTTCAAGGTTCAACAGATCTAACATATCTACTTAGGGAATCCCTAGTTCGTCCAGGATGTACAACTCGTCAAAAAGAGAACTAGATAACAGAGTATGAAATATAAATATGTATGGCAACCTTACATATATCGTAAATATTGCTTCACTACCAGGGAGCTTGTTCAATACCCCAGTGAAGTTATCTACTTCTCCCATTGAATTTACTTTCACCACTTCATTTTGCTGAGATGAGGGAAATCGATAAACGAATTTCCTTTCATCATCTCTTTTGGACAAAATGGGGGAAATCGAATTATGAATTTCCTTTCACCATTTGTCTTGGACAAGATGGGGGCAATTATATTATGAATTTCCTTTCACCATCTGTCTTATATTTTAATATTTTTGAAGTGGGGGCAATCAATCTGTATGTAACATACAAGGGATGATACCTGTTTAAAATCCTTAGGCTAAAAAGAAGGTTTGTCAATAATTTTAAGAACTCTGAAACCAACTTCCTTCCAATTTTCAGTACATCATAGCCTATGGGGAAATTTTTTTATGGGAATTTTAATCTTTTCATGGATAAACCTTGAGCAAATTTGTCAGTTTAAAATCTGCTATCAGAGATAAAATTGTCAGGATTAGCCTAGACATACGTTTTCAATTAAAATCAAAGGAACATAAATATTTTCGCCGAACTTTGTTTTGAAAATAGGTTTTTAAGTTTTCAGAGCCAAGGTAAGTTTATTTGTTTCTATGAAGACTAAAGAAAATAATAAAGGAGAAAGAAAATCTAAAGTGGATAAACTTGAGCATAGGTAAAAAATGACACAATCACAATTTTGAAGGATCTGAATCAACAAAAATCCTAATCCTACACAAGTTTGTGTAATTAGGTTCAGACTTCTTTTGAGTTTATTTATTATTATTTTTGTTTTCGTTTCAGAGATGGTTTTTCAATTTATCGGCATGACACTATAATTTTATACATTTCTGATTCTCAAGTTAGGTGATAATATTATCATGAGAAAACTCCCTTTACATTCCCTTCAAAAAGAATATTTCAATTTTATTGGGACTATAAGAAGAGTAGGGACTCATACCTTATTTTTCTTTTGAATTTTCAACAGAGAATATTATTTATTTATCACCTGCTTTTAGAGAAATAAAAAAAACGAAAGGTGAGTGTTGAGTTTTTCTTGAGCCTCATCTCCTGTTCAACAAGATCTACTCTGCAAAACACCAAGAACAGTAGACCATGTGTCTTCATCCTTCTGCAACCTGAAATCAACCTTGTCCAACTCTGAACCTCGTCATTGGGCTATGGAGTCATAATGCCTAAAAAATGAACCCTACTAGATGCCAAATTTTGAACCAAACAACTGAAATAAAATGTTGAACTAGTATGCTGAAATAAAAAGTTGATTTGGACAACTTATTTATATACATTATCCCTACACTAATCAAGGGAAATTCCACTGATTAAGTAATATGGAATTTCCAATGGAGCCATGAAAATACTGGATTTCCTTACATACCTTGTTTTATGTTGGATGAAGGAATGAAAAAATAATATTTTCTTTGCAACAAAGAATGAATATGTAGCTTGCACCTACTACTGAAGTTTTGTTGCACACAAAATGTTGCAACGTTTTGGACCTCTTGAAGGAAATACTCCAACCAAACAACCATTGGATCATGGAAAGATAAATAATTTTCAAAATCAAGTGATACCTCTTCATGTTGGCCTAGCTGCATGAAAAACCTTTGCACACTTTATCCACTACTGATCTTTTCTTTTCCTGGCTCGAGAATGTCATATTGAGGCTCACTAGTCTGTTGCTCTTCAGTTGCTAAATAGGAAGGAGAGATCAACTTCTTCAGTGACCCCTCCTTATCTCCTCCATCATCTGTCCAAGAATCTTTTTCATCACTGTCATACATAGGCTGATTACTTTTATAGTGCAACTGATATTTTTCCTTCTGAAGTGAACTCCTTGAAGAAAGAGAAATAATTTGTTGCTCATCAACTTCGAAATTTCTTTCATCATAGTTATCAAACAAAGGAGAACTATTGTATGTTTCCATGCATGTTGGGAAAGAAATATGTTCTTCTTCATCGTCTAGATACTCATCGTAAATAGGATGATTATATAAAAATTTTGAACTTTGACTTTCAAAAACTTCCATTTCTTGATGATCTAGTAATGATGACTGAATAATAGCAACTTGATCAAAATAAGAATTTAGAACAGTAGTTTGATCACGATAGTAATTACTATGAAAATTTGGTACAATGACAAATGCACTTAGAGTATAGTTGCCATTGTCAGTATCATTACCAAAATCATATTTTCCAAGAGCTGATTGCTTATGGTCCTCAATAAGCCATTGGCCTTCACAAGGATCTAGATCAACAAAAGATTCATCATCTTGTCTTTGATCATCTCGGAGGATTGGAGGGTCTGTAAGGATTTCTTCATTTTTATTTGCAATCATGTTGTCTTCATTCTTATTGCTTCAAGAAACCTCTTCTTGATTTACTTCAAAGTTTTCTTCATATAAATTTTCCTAATCTATTTGAAGGATATCTTGTTTTTCTGCAAATTCTTCCTCATATAGTTGACCACAATTGCTATCATGTTCTGCTTTTTCATCAGCAAACAGATTATCTTTACAATCTTGTTCTATGAAATCTAAATTGCAACAGTCTTCAAAAAATAACTCTGATGAATACATTCTTTTGCAATATTTATGAAAAGCTGCATGGAATTCTTTTAATGATGAAATGTTGGAAGGGAGTAGAGATTTGTACCAAAGTTGAGCATCCCTTCCCAGACTAAACATGAACAGTTTCATCAAAACATCTTCATGATGAATATCTAGTTGATAGATGAGCTTATTAAATTCAAACAAATGTTGAGCAAGGTTATCACCTTTATCCTCTCTAAAACTAGAAAGATGATCTCCCCATTCTTTAATATCAGGAACAACGTTTGGAAAACCAAAAACATTTGTAAAGTCTAAAGGAGAAAACCTTGCAGCAATCCGAGCAATGAAAGAACTTGACATTTTGAAACCAATGGAGTCGTCAGTGAATCATGTGGAGTCTTCGAACCAAGGAGTCGCCAAGTGAAAAATGAACCTTTTCATGTATTCAATATTTGTTCACCATCAAAGATTAAAGTTTTACTTTGTCGTTCTCTCAAGGAAAAATAACTTTGTTTCTCTATCCCCGGGAACAACGCCAAAAAGATGGTGTTCCTAAGATTAATCTTAAGGCTCAAAGAGTAATGTCATGCATCAGGAATGTTTTATGAAAATGTTTTAAAAGAGTGTTTTTTCTACCTTTAATTATATAAGAAATGATCCTTAAATGAAATTAATAATAGGACAATACAGAGGTCGTATTTGGTTGTCTGAGTCACAATTATAATATCAAATGGTGTGGGAGAAAATTACAAAACCATTAAAAAAAGATAGGCATCAATGGCAGATGAGTCTGACCTTGTTTGCAGTAGAAGAAAGTAAAGAGTGCACCCTTGAACATGACATGAGATGCAGTAATTCAAATAGCTTGCAGGTCTTGTATTACTTACAGTAAATACGGGGGAAAAACTGCTTACTTAATGAATTGCTGATATAATGTGAATACAGTAGTTGTAATACTAAATTGCAATCAATCGCTTATCAAGGAATTACATAAGAAATTTTGGAGAAGTGAAAATACAGAAGAAGCACATAACTAAAACTGAAAAAAAATTGGAATCTCTGTATGCACTTGTATTAATATTAAAAAATGAGAGTTTCTTCTATTACATCCGGCAAGAAGCAACCTCAAATATATTTGAAATCTATCTATTTATACAAAAATTATCACAACTCAAAAACCATTGGAATTCATACAATATCTCCTAAAAACATAATGTAATTCGAATGAAACGACAATAGGATGATATTGTTTGAGCTGACACTTTTATCTATCTCGTCATCAGCTCGCAGACATGCTCGTTTTTCTTTGTTATTTGAATTGGGCACACATGTCCATTGAGGCCACCGTAATCATTTGTTTATTGTCCTCGTCATTTGATTCCACTGTTATCTGTTCTTCATATGCGTTTACTGGAAAAAGAATATCAGTTGAAAATATGGAGGGAGTGATAATGTGACAGGTAGCTCAGCGTTGGATCGTTATGCAATATCTAACAGTTACGAGAAAGAGTAATTGTTCACGAATAGGATGACGTGGGGACAAGTGTAGGTGGGGAGGTAAACAAGGTAACCGATGTGGAAGGTGTGACAGGCTAGAGGGTGAACAAGATACATGACGTGGATGACAGGTGTTGCTCCAACATCCCTTTATGTTTCTCTATTTTGTGGGGGTGCGAGGGGGGGGCGGGGGGGGAAGCAATGCTGAGTAAAGAACTCTCGAAGACCCGAAGCTTATCTAGACCATTGATCGAAGTGGACACGTGGTAGGAGATACTATACTTCATGGACTTAGTACTTCAAAGATTTTCACCTCGGAACGCCCAAAGCTCGGAATTCCGAAGTAAATCTTCATCGTTGAAATCAAGAGGAAACGCGGCAGGATATCTCTCACTTCGGGGACTTATCACTTCGGGGATTTGTACTGTTGTGCATCTCGAAATGCCCGAAATCCGGTGTTCTGAAGTAAATATCAGTCATCCAAATCAAAGGACACGCAGTGCTAGATCTTCCACTTTGGGGACTTAGCACTCCAGAGAGTTTTTGCTCCCTTTTCTAACTATCTATCCCCTTTCCTGCTATATTTGGTCCTTTTGTTAGTTTATCCAGCTTCCGAATTGATTTATCGTTCCACTGGATTCTGAAATCTGAACCATCAATTTTTCTTGCAACTTTTCGCGGCGCCATAATCCTTAAGGAAATAAGATTAGTCTACCTGTAACAAGAGAGGTTTGTAAGCTCTTCACTGAACAAAACTGTTAATCACAATTCAAATCGTGAACTTTAACCAATCATACATATCATTAATACTTCGACGTTCGTGAGTGTTAGATACAATTAGGGTATAAATCTCTCGAAGGTCAAATTCACGAAGAAGATAATCTCCTATTACTTACTTTTATGTTTTACTTTATCATGTTTTAAGCCTTGAATTAGCCTTAAGTACTTCGGCATTTCAACGACTTCGAGGTTTTGGAATGTTTAGACTTGTTGGAATACCCGAAGCACGAAGCTCCGAAGTGAACGTTAGTGACTTTATTTAAAACTCGAGCAACTTCTACGGTTCAAAGATCATTACGACCATTGGATAAAATTAGAGTAGTTAATTGACGGTGGATATTGTAAGCGCCTTTTCAACAAGCGATGGATTTATCTTTAAATTTAAAAGGTGAGTCTCTAAGTTTCTTTTTCTTTTTGGGTGAAAATTTTGTTTCTAAGAGGCAAAATCTAAAGCTCAAAATTTCAAAATTAAACATGTTCCAACACTTCCCATGAGGTAAGGTACAACCCTTCCTAGTGTAGCCAATCCCAATGCCCAAACAAAGATAGGGGAGATGAAATGAATAAAGATGGAAAATGGTAAGTATGGAGGGAACGAACGATGAATTTTCACAAATTCACCCAGTAGCAACCCATCCTAAAGGGAAATCAACTTACTAGGGCACCATGTCACCCTTTCAGGTATGAGCGAGGCAAAGAGCATAATTTCCAAGAAAACGTCATGAAATGAAGAAGGATTCAATACAAAATATTCAAGTGCTTCAAAAATCAGAGTGATACATACCATGATACTCGGACTCATTACCTCATGGAGCAAGACTCACCACAACTTCAAGACCAGGCTGGTGGGATGGGTGTTGCTGCTGGTGATAAGCGAATTGCACTGAAGAAAAGAGGGGCCCTCTGGGGACATGCTCAAGTCGGTTGACCCTCAGTACTCCATGTCTAGTACTTGTGGGCCTCGAGACGTGATCTCCTCAGTTATCCCTAAGCTAGGGGATAACACAACCAATTGCTCATCAGTTTCCTGGTGATCTACACGAATGGAAAATTGTTAAAACTCGTTTTTGAGTTCCTCCACGGTGGACAAATTTTGCTTCAAGTTTTGAAATCTACGAAAAAGGGTTTGGGCATAGTCCAAAGGAAAAAAAAATCTCGCAAATTTTTTCCATCTTATCCCAATTCCTAATTTTGTCTTTTCTTTTTTTTGTTTTGTCTTTCTGCACATAATCCCACCAGATCATGGCATGACCCTTCAATTTGGTGCATGCAAATTTCACCTTCTTTTCCTCTGTCATAGGATTCCATTAAAAAAAAAATTCCATGGCACTCAGCTAAAATCTATTACTCCTCTGGTTTAAGACTCCCTGCATATTCTAAAATGTTCATTTTGATCCCATCATTTCTCCCTTATAGAGCCCTGAGCATCCTTTCTTCAAAAGTCATGTGCTCTAATTGTTCTTCTTCATGTTCTATATGCTAGTCTAAATATCCATGGTATGTCTCCTCATCAGACACTTCTCTTTGTATTATTCTCTCACTAGCCAACACGTTTGTAAGATCTACTACTTGCCTTTGGAGGTTTTGCATATTTTTATGCATCTGAACGAGACCTACTCTTCCTCTTCTTCTCCCAACCATCTTCTTGTTCTAATATTAGATGATGTAGCCAATAAACTTTGATTCATTCACGATATCTAAAAACCATGAAAACACACAAGAATGGAAAATAACTCTCTTTATTCCTTCTCCATCATAACTATTACAGTGGAAGTTCAACCCCTTATAACTACTATCTGAGATTTTAAAAAACCGCTAATTTTAGAAAAACATCAAATTTTAGAAAAACAACTAATTTTAGAAAAACAACTAATTTTAGAAAATTCTTGCATGACTCTAAACCTGACCAATAACTAAAACTTAACTAGAGAGACATAATTTTTCAAATCGATTTTTTGATTAAGTGCATAAACTAAGAGATAACTGATAATTGCTAATTCAAAAATTCTCAAAAAAACACTAAAACTCCAATTTGAGGCCTTATATGAAGGAATTTGGCCTCGGAAAAGTGTTACAACAATGTTCAATCTAAAAAACCAAATCGATGCGACAGTGAACTCTTCGAGACACAATTCCCTATAAAATTTCAGCCCAAACAAATAACCGAGTCAACAATTATGACCCTCAGAAATCCCTACCCCACGTTGGGCTTCTCCAACCTGCCACACATGCCAAACTGCCATAATTGTCTCCCAAAATGTCCATGAAGCTGAATGACGTCATGAGCCTTCTGGGTGACGTCTTGGGCCTTCCAAGGCCAAAGCTCCAATGAAGAGGGCACAACCCCCCTAGGTAAGGCTCTGTTAGGGTGCCTCTGTTGAATGTCCTCCTCTTCTTTGGTGCAAACCCCTCTGTCATGTCTCTGCCCCCTGCTGGGGTCTCAACATCCATTTGGTGGACTCTTCAACCCCATGGAGGTCTAAACTAATCATCTCCCCATGTGTACCTGTCCAATGTGGTACCTGTCCGTCGGGTATGATCCTGCACATCAACAGCGACACCCTCCATGGGCTCATAAGTCACAGGGATCATAGCAATGTCAATCACATCTCATCATCAATATTATTAAACATGTGCATAAAACCCCTTTTACCCTAGTGAAGTGCTCAAAGACATACAAATCTGCAATACAAGTTTGGAGGAGGTGACAGGGCATCCTATTGGGCTAGTGTCTGCTAGAAAATGGATGTTTCTGAAAGAGATTAAATCCAAGTCATGTAAATGGGTGAGGTGGATAAGAGATGTCCTAACAAGGGGTGCAGTGAAATAAGGGAAATGCAGGGCTTACCTGTGGGTGCCTTTGTAGAAGGCGAGATGCACCTGTCCTGGATGAAAATGTTTCCAAGCCCATTCATGCCATTTTATTCTTATTTATTTATTGTTTTTTCTTTCAAGAGGCTAATCAGGGGACACTGCCCTGGCATGGTGACCAGTGGTGGCAGTGTTACCCACAAGTACTTTCACAGAAATGAGAAGGTTGGCTCATGATGAGACCCCCTTTCTCTTGGCCATGCAACCAATAGCCACTACCCTGGCGTGGTAACCAACTGTTAGTAGTGTCATACTGCTAGGTACCCATGGACCTAATAGGTTGGCTCGTGATGAGACCCCCTATCCTCTGACTAGGTCTTGATTTATTATTTTTATGGGTCCCTCTTGTTTCTTGCTGAGAATCCTTTTATTGCTTTCTCGAGGATCCCTGGGTGAAGCATCTCGAGGTTTTATTTTTAGGCTTTTATCTTTTGTCAACTTGATTTTACCTTCTGGGCCTTTAGCCCCTTCTTCCCACAAGGTAAGGTGCAATCCTTAAATGTTTGGCCAACCCAATGACCGGAAAAATGTAGTGGGATGGATGAGCGGGAAGCAAGATGAAAAAGTGGTAATATGACGAGAGCGGACGATGACTTTTAAGAAATCCCCCCAGTGGCAAACCAAAACCTATGGGCATAGGCTTCATAGGGCATCCTGTCATTCCCCCCAGACATGGTCAAGTGGACAAGTATAAGATCCAAGCATTTGTTAGAAACAAAAGGAATTAAATTCACATATTCAAAGGTTTTGAGGATTAGAGTGACACATACCATGATACCCGGACTCATCACCTCATGGAGCAAGAACCGTCTCTGATACAGGACCAAGCCGAAGGTGATAGATGTTGTTACTGCTGACAAAGTGGAGGCACTGAAAGGGAGTAAAGATGGGCCCTCCAGGGCCATGCTCAAGTCGATCTGGCTCTCGGTACTCCATGTCTAGGACCTGTGGGCCTCGAGACATGATCTCTCAGTTATCCCTAAAAGTGGGGGATAACAATCCAGAAAATGGGGATAACAATGACCAAGGAAGAGACTCCATAACCCAATAGATAAGGCACTAGTTGCATTGGAGATTGAATATTGTTAAATTGGTAAACATGAATTTAAAGAGTTTGAATTGTTTAAGTTTGGATCCAAATCTTACATGCTTTAAGCTATATTGTGCCCTAATGACGTCTTCATTTGCCAAGTGATTGAGCTGTTGTAATAAACATGTTAGGAACCAAATATCAATATAGCATAGAAAAACCTGAGAATAAGTACTCAACGCCTTGAAAAAGAGAGAAATTCAGATAATAAGCCTCTTCGAGGGGGCAACCTCCTTATTTCCACATAAATGTTCAATTACAATATGATTCCAAATGAAAATGTCTCCTTGGTATATATAGGAGACTAGGAGGTATAATTACAACTAATAGACTAAAGACGACATAAATAAAATAACATTACTAATGTAATATGCCCCAATTAAGGGGTAATGAGCCACTATTTAGGGCTTAACATGCCCCTCCCCTTGAGACAAGTGTTGTCCGCAACGCTTGAATAACTCTGGATGCTTCTGTATAAAAGACTCATCTTCCCAAGTGGAATCTTCAACTGGTAGTTTCCTCTATTTAATGAAATACTCTGAAATGAATCTATTCCTCAGCTGGCGAATTCTTGTGTCAGTGATGGCTTCAGGCTCCAATATGATTTTTCCTTCCTTGTCAAGTTCTGGCAATATAGTTTGAACTGGGATCTTGTCACCTATAACCTTCTTTAAGCATGAAACATGGAAAACTAGGTGTACTCGTGAAGATGCAGGCAACTCCAATTTGTATGCCATAGTACCAATCTTTTGCAATACCTTATAAGGGCCATAGTACTTTGATGATAATTTATTATCCTTCTTGGCTTGCTTGAGGGACATCTGTTTGTATGGTTGTAGTCTTAAAAACACCCAATCCCCTACTTCAAAACTTCTTTCACTACGATGTTGATCTGCTTGTTGTTTCATGCGATTTTGTGCCATGGTCAGGTTGTCCTTTAATATTTAGAGAACTTGTTGTTGATACTCGATGTGATCTTCCACTGCTTGAACCTTAGATTTTTCTTTTAGAGAAGAAGTGATGGAAGGAGGGTGGTATCCATAGAGTGCCATAAATGGTGTCATTTTTGTTGCAGTATGAAAGGAAGTGTTATACCACCATTCTGCCAAGGGTAACCATTTGAACCATTGCGTTTGTTTATCAGAGACAAAGCAACAAAGGTAGCCTTCCAAACATTTGTTCACTATATCAGTTTGTCCATCAAATTGAGGATGATAGGATAAGCTATGAGCCAATTGAGTACCCAAACAAGAAAATAATTATGTCCAAAAATGTCCAGTAAAGATGGGATCTCTGTCACTTACAATAATCTTTGGGCTTCCATGTGGCTTTTGAACTGTCTCCGTGAATGTGGAGGAAAATGTACTGGCTTTGAAGGGATGAGAGAGTGCATAAAAGTGTGCGTACTTGGTCAGTCTATCAACAATCACCATGATGACACTCTTTCCTTCAGACTTCGGTAACCCTGTGATGAAATCCATGGAAACCTCCTCCCAACATTGACTTGGGATGGCTAATGGTTGTAAAAGACCCGGGGTCTTAATTGTTTCCACCTTATTTTGTTGGCAAACCAAACATTCTGCCACAAACCTTTGAACATTAGTTTTAAGGCCATCCCAAAAAAAATCATTCTTGACCCTATGGTAGGTTTTTAAAAATCCTGAGTGCCCTCCTACTGGAGAGGTGTGCAATGCCAATAGTACATTTTGTTTGAGTTGGGAGTTCTTACATAAATATAAGCGATCTTTGTACCATAGTGAATCATTTTTCCATGTAAATGTATCTGATGTACTGGAATCTTGTTGCAACCTTTGAATGAGAGTCCACACTTTTTCGTCATTCTTCCATTCATCCCTTGCTTCTATTATCCAATCGGATTGGATGTTCGAGATAGCATAGAGAAAGGCCTCAACATCTTCATCCTTGCTTGAGAGTGCATCTGCCACAACATTTTGCTTTCGTTTTTTATAGACGATTTCAAAATCATAACCCAATATCTTGGTGACCCATTTTTGTTGTTCCTATGAAGACAGTCTTTGTTCCAAGAAATATTTAAAACTATCATGATCTGTTTTAACCTTGAAGTGCCTACCTATTAGGTAGGACGTCATTTCTTCAATGCATGTAGTATTGCCATCATTTCCTTCTCATAAATGGGTTTATGTAAGTCCTTTCCCTTGAGTGGTCGACTTTCAAAAGTTAGGGGCCTTCCTTCTTGCATTAGGACAACACCAATTCCATTTCTCGAGGCATCACATTCCACAATAAAATTTTTTGTGAAGTCTGGAGTGGTCAAGACAGGAGCTTTGCACATCACCTCTTTAAGTTGTTCAAAATCTTTAGTTACCTCTGGAGTCCATGAAAATGCATCATTCTTAGTTAGTGTCATTAAAGGTGCTACTATTCTTCCATAGTGTTGAACAAACTTGCGGTAGTAACCTGTCAAACCCAAAAATCCTCTAAGATTCTTCAATGTTTTGGGAATCGGCCAGTCCATCATGGCCTTAATCTTGTTTGGGTCTACCTTGACACCTTCATGAGATACAATATGACCCAAATACTCTACCTCCTTCACTCCAAAGAAACATTTGGATGGTTTGGCATATAGTTGTTTCTCCTTGTTAGTTGTAGCACATTGTCAACATGTCACACATGATCCTCCCAAGACTTGTTATAGATTAATATATCATCAAAAAATACTAACACAATTTTTCGAAGGAAGGGCTTGAAAATGGAATTCATCAACCCTTGGAATGTGGAAGGTGCATTTGTAAGCCCAAAAGGCATGAACAAAAATTCATAATGGCCGTCATGAGTTCAAAATGTTGTTTTTGGGATATCTTCTTCCTTCATTCTAATCTGATGACACCCTGAACAAAGATCCAACTTTGTGAAATAGATTGCTCCATGTAGTTCATCTAACAATTCATCAATGACGGGAATGAGAAACTTATCTTTAATAATGATCTTGTTGAGCTCTCTATAATCTGGACACATACGCCATGAGCCATCTTTCTTGAATACCATTACCACCGGTGCAGAGTAAGAACTTTGGTTAGGTCTAATAATGTCAGCCTCTAACATTTCTTCAACCATGAGCTCAATTTCACTCTTCTGGGCATAAGGGTATCTGTATGGCCTAATGGTAGGAGGAACACTCCCAGGAATTAGGTGAATATCATGATCATGATTTCGAGTGGGTTGAAGACCTTTGGGAATATCTTCAAATACTTTGGAATGCTTATCAATGATCCCTTGGAGATCTAGAGGAATAGATGTCTTAGATGTTTGAACATTTAGTGAGCATAGTTGTGCAATAACACCTTGATGCCCCCTTTTCAATAATTTTGTCATGCCATTAGAACTTATCACCTTACTGGGTTTCCCTGCGATACCTCTTAACTCAATTTATTTTCCTTCCAATGAAAATTTCATAAAAAGTTCTTGAAAATTAAAAGCCATTGTTCCTAATGATTATAACCATTGGATTCCTAGTACAACATCAGCACCACCCATGGGTATAGCAATCATTGGACTATTCATTACATATTCTCCCATAGTAAGATTGATCTTATTGCATTTTCCTAAGCAATTGATAGTTCCTCCATCTGAAATCATTACTTGAAACTCTGGTGCTGGATATACAAAGCAATTGAGATCTTTGGCTAATTTATAGTGAATGAAATTATGAGTACCGCCAGAATCAATTAGGATTATTACCTTTTTATTTTTGATATATCCTTCGATATTGAGGGTTTGAGGAGTGCTAAATCCAACCAATGCATTACACAATATCGTGGGAGTCAACTCTTCAGATGAAATTGCTTCTACGTTTTCATCTTGAGATGGTTCTTGTTCTTGTTTTTCTTCCTCTTCACAATCTATGTAGAATAGTTTCTTCTCACCACACTTATGTCCCTTGCTGTACTTGTTGTCACAATTAAAGCATAAACCTTTTTCTTTTCTTTCCTCCAATTGTTGAGG
>JASDQU010102714.1:301606-316125 GCA_032191745.1 Picea mariana
TATATTTATAACATGCTTGTTTATTTGCACTCCCTCCCTTCTAGCTTTTAATTATGCATTTTTCCTAGGATGCACCCTTTGTAACATTGTATTGTATATGTAATTAGTATAAGCCAACTAATGACATTTGTATCATACATGTAAATTAGTACATTATCCCCAAGGGATAACTCGGTTGGTTCAACTATGTTAGCATTGAGAGTCACCCTCAGACTACTAGAGGATAAACCCAGTACCCATCAAAATGTAAATGGATTAAAATGGTTTGAATAGGTGGATCAGCAAGATGAGAAAGAAAGGGAGAGGGCAGAAAAAAGCCTGCAGAGCCATTCCATTGGGCATGGAGTCATAACATTCTACAGATCAAAAGTAATTAAACTATATATCAGGCAAAGAGATATATAATGATGAGTAGAAGCATGGTGAATATGACAAAGGAAGAACATCCATTATACAGAGATCCTTTCTGCAATAGATAAAGATTTGCTTAAACAATGAACAATGATTTAATGGGCAAGCTACAACAAATCCTCTGTTGTTCATGAATCCATCAATCAATGGCAGTTATGATCCTCAAAACCTGCAATATGTTCAAGCAAGAAGATAACAAAGAAGTGGCAAAACAAAGAAGACAATCTGATAACAGCTCTCGTGAATCTTTAATGGCAGAAAATGTCATTACAAACAGGCCCTCAAGCTTACAAATGAGCAACCAAAATTGCTCCTACTCTCTCTAGCCTCTCTTGGCTCATGAATCCAACCCTCTTCGCCTCTTGTACAATGAATATATAGCCATATAGGTCATTTCCAGCTCACCCATTCGAACTCCAACCCCTTTCCCAAAATAGAAACAACTACAAACAGAAAATGACACGTTTTAACTGATTTCCTGMTTTTTAGGAGGCATAATGCCCAGGGAGGATGCAAGATCCATTTCCACCTAGTTATGTGGGATTCCAAGGCTATTGTCATTGATGGTTAATACTTCCCTCTATTCGGAAACTAGGGAAGACGGTGGAAATCTATGGAGCACTAACAAGATACCAACATTGTCACTTTGAACACTTAATATGTGAAAAGGTAAGGAAAATTCATTTCTCACAAAGAAATTAATACATAACCCAGCAATGCAATGATCACCTAAATAAATAAGTTGTATAATGCAAATATCTTATAATATGACAAGTATGTTTATTTATCTCTAAATTAATTGAAAGAAAACAAATTTGTTTAGATGCATGCGTACTTCATCTATATTTATGTATGTCTATATCCACAAATGTAATATGTATATCCATGTACGAAGTTGCATACTTCCTCTATATTTATGTCTATTTTATCCACAAGTTGCATACTTCGTCTATATTTATATCTGCCTACATAAATATAAATTAATGAAACTATTATATACATAAATATATATGCCTAGCACCTAGACCTCAGATAAAGAATGATCTAAGTTAACCTTTCCAACACTTGCAAAATACATACTATTCCCGTTCAACTAGGCTTATAACTATTTTGCGCTGAATCTTCACTATGGATTTATCTCATAATACACTTTTAAAACGTTAAGATGGTAAAGATTTACATTCATATGTTAGGGGTTCAAAGGACTGCAATTCAAAATATGTTAAAAGAGGTAAGAGGTATATACTATATATACATATTTCCAAACTTAGTGACATCCTTCAATTCAACTGTATTTTGATATAGTTTTATTTGGTTGGATTTCAAAGCCATGGTGAGAATGTGAGTACCTACTAAAACTGGAGCCAGCTAAAAATAAATAATGATAATATATCATAGACAACTTTAATATCAAGCGACTCATTGCCTTATTTACTCCTTGTTGATAGGTGAATAATAGTTCACAAGGCAGAAGAAACATGATTCATAAGCACAGCCCCTGACAAGACCACTTTTTCTCTTTCCTTTACTTTGGTTTGATATATTATCCTGAAAAACAACAAACAAAATTAGGAGTCTCTGCAACTTGAACAAGTAAAATTCAGATTAAAAAATGCACTGAAAGAGGTTCAGATTAAAATTGGAATTAGCATGAATAAGTAAAAGACTCCTTTGTCATATGATTCAACCATGAATAAGATTATTCTTACCTTGTCTCACTTCGCCACATCTCTGTGATTAATGTTTCCCCGGGGTAGACATGCATCAAAAATCGGCCTTGAACACTTTTAACAAGAGATGGTTGTCCTCCACAACAACACTTGATGACAGCCCTCACCGCAAATCCGAGTGTGCACAATCCATGTAGTATAGGGCGAGAAAATCTTTCGAGGTAGAAATGACATGTACAAGTCAAATGGACAATCATGATAATAGAAATAAAAAAAGAAATAAATTGTATTAATGCTCCCTAAGGATGAACCCTCAATCAGATAGTAAATAACACTTTGTAAAGCAGGATAGAGGAGCAAGCATGATCTCAATTTAAAATCGTTAAATACCACTGTAAAATACACTCTAAAAAATATTCAAACATGTCAAGCATTGATAATGCTCAAGGTTATATTATATTAAGTGTTCATCCCTTGCCAACACTCCAGACCAACGTTGAGAGTGTCCGCTACTCAAAAAAAAGTACATGCCTGAACCTATAGGCATACTTCATTGAAATAAAAGAAAAATGAAAAATATTGGGACAGACAGAGTGAGTTAATTTAGGCAAGGCAACCTGGTGGCCTATATCGGAAGTGTTCAAAATGCAATTCCAATGCTGCCTTGTATAGCACAAGTTGGGATCCCTCTGATCCCTCTCATTTAGTGATGAGTGTTTCTGCTAATGACATGCTAGTAAGTTTTGTAACCTATCGAAATGGAGGTTTGAAATGATTCCACGAGGTGGGAACAAGTACAAGCCCTGAGCTTCAGCAGCTCAAAATCAACATCAAAATATATTAAGGCCAAAAGATCAGGTCATTTCCTTTGCACCTTTCATATCTTTTAATTGTTGTGCATATCCAACCCTGTAACCAGCCCCACTCAAGCATCTGTACTGTGGAGACGAAACTCTGTTCACCTGGTCCATTCTTGCTCTAGACTTTTCGTACAGAAAACCAAAAAAACAGAAAGAACATAACTTGGATTCTGAATTGCTAGAAAACTCATGCAACCTTTTAAGAAGTGGATTGACCCCAGGTATGGTATGTCAATTAGGTCAGAAATTGATAATATTCAATGCAAGGGCTAACGAGTTCTTAATACTTATCTAGAGATTGATCAATTCTATTGACTTAACTAAAGATGCTACAAGTTTATTGTAGATCTCAGGTCCACAAAAAAGAGGAAGTTCTTGCTTTATTGTTTGCTTCAGCATTGAGCACATTTTTAGAAGTATAAAAATCAACCACTTCTTGTACACGAGGTGGAAAATACTGCAATAGGGAATGAAAAATATATTCCCTTATCTTTTTCTAAATGTTTGAGAAGCAAATGAACTAACCCAGGGGTTAGCATGCCAACTGGATTATAGAAATCAATTGACTTAAAAGTAAGGGCTAACCAACTCTGATTTAGAAATTGAGGAATTCTCTTGAATTGACTAGAGAAATATCAAGTTTATTGAAATTATTGGACCAAAAGGAAAGTGCCCTGTCATTGTTTTTTGTTTCAACTTTCAGCTTTCAAGTTTATGGTAAAAGTATAAATATTAATCCCTTATTGTATGCAAGGTAGAAAATACTAGAACCTGACAAAGTACCAGTCATGGCATATGATGGGGAGTGGTTTGGAGACCCCAAATATGCATCACTGGGGACATCAAATGATTAGTCTTATTGAGGCTATGGAGATGTTATAACTGGTCACTCGGAACAGAGAGCTCTGCTCGAGTTGCTGAACAAAATCAGATAGTACAAGGACATGGTTAAACAAAGGGTTTGTTCAGCAGTGAGAGTAACTGCCTGAGATGAAGAATAATCCTACATGGGTTGAAGGCTACATCCAGAAAATGGACAGGTCAATTGGGCAAGCTTTTTGGCAGTTTCCTAATCCCCAGGGTCTTCAAGCTCGGATCAATTCAAATTGGTACTCTAGAAACAAATGTTGATGTTCAAACTTTTTGGGTATGTAGGGGCTAATTCATGGTGGTAATTACAAGCTGAGTAGATGGAAGTTTTTATTTTTCACAAGAAAAACCTCATGGGATTCTCCTCCTCTTCCCCAGAATATCTGGATGGAGGGTGTTATCCACCAAGTTGCACTAGGATGGACTTGCATTTGAGCCGCCAAAGATTGAACATTCACATGTTCAAAATCAGAGTTCAGAAGACAAGCCAGTCAAATATGACCACTTTTTCGCATTTCTATCCCCTAGGGGGGGAACTGTAATAAGATGGAATTAGCATGATGATTTTGTAAAAGGCTTGGACTCCTAAGACTTGATCATGAGTATATACTCTAGAGTGTTGATTTTCACTTGTTGATTATTTTTTGCCTGAAATTATTTTTAGGCAAGTTATAATTTCTAAGCTTTTTCACTCACTACCTCCAAAGCTGGAGTGCGTATTCATGGTTAGGCCTTAGCTTGGTAATCCAAGTCTAGTGTCTAAATGTTTAAACTTTATATTACCATGCTAGGTCATCAATTTTGAGTCATATGGAAATTGCGCTAAGTCCCCCATAGGTTTTTTAAAGTTTTGAGTCAATAAAAAATTTCCAATAAAATGGGATTTTTTAATTGTAATTTAGTCATATATTAAAAAAGTGGTACTAGGAGGCATTATATGCCTTGGGGTTATTCATTTTTGGACCTAGAATACCCACTTTACCTACATACCTACTTTTGTGAGTAAAATTAGTGTTTTTTATCACTTAAAAATTAATTTTTCTCACAAAAGTAAAAAAAAAAACAAAAAAAATCAGGAAAAATCAGCAAACCTATTTTTGGGAAACATGTCTGGGACATGTTTTGAGTTAACTCACCCTCTCTAGGACTTCACTAAGCCTTGTTGGCAATCCATGAGGAGTTATGGGTGAGTTAAGTTGGTGTTAGCTTGAGTTGTGAGCTTTCCCCATGAGGAGGTGCACCCCTCTTGTGGGTAGGTTGTAATGTCCCCATTTTGGGACATTATAACATTACAACATTTCAGAGTGTTATGCCTACCCGAGTAGCCAGATAGGGGTGACAAAGAGTTCGGGAGATATTGAGGGGTTTATTTGGGCCCGACTTGTATCGTTCATCATCAGGATCCATTCCGCACAACTGGGCTTTGGTTCCATTGCATTCCGACAATTTCCGTAATTTTGAGTTATTATGGGTCATATCTTAATTAAATTCACTAAGAAGGTCATAATGGGCATATTACTTGGAGAAACCTCTTAGTGTAATAGCTCATCGGAATCGGGAGGAAGAGTATTACAGGATAAGATGATGAGAAGTGACTTTCAGTGGCTGGAGAAGCCATCAGGATGGATAAATCACTTTTTAGAGGCAAAATGGTTAATTAATTAATTAATTAAGTGATATAATCAAGGAATAATAAAATAAAGTAAAAGTCACTTGGAGGGAAAAGGTCAACAACAAATTAGAGTTTCGGAAAGCTATAAAGGAAGGGTAAAGCAACCTAATTCATTATGCATTGTTATGATTTGATGTTGAGAGTTCCCAGAGGAAGAGGAGAGCCGACCTTACTGTTTTGTGGATTTCTAGAGGAAACAACCACCATTGATCGGTTTCGGTGTTGAGAGACACACCCTAGCCCATCAGAGATACCATCCAGGTATTTCACCGTACTTTTCAGGAGTATCCATTGCAGAGTGCGCAGCTCAGCCAATGAGGGCGCAAGTCAGTTTGAGGGTTTGGAGAGTTGCACGAGATCCGTATCCAGATTGTAGTTTCCTTCCAACCCATTTGAGATCCAGCCAGGGCGCTTCTATTGAGCCATCTATCGTCAGATTCTGATGGTGGAATCTTGCAGATCGACTCATTCATCCATTTAGGGCACAGCTCTTCCGGATAGACATTGGGTGTTGCATGCAGAGTTTTAGAGCAGATCCAGACAAATCCTTCCGACCCATTTCCTTATTTGGTGAGACGATCGTTTTGAGCCATATAGCAGCAAATTCCGTTTGTGGAATCCTTTGGGGCACATCCAGTGCTCCAGGAGGTGCGCAAACCCCCCAGGGGTCCAAATCCTGTGCCTTAGAGACCAGATTCGAGATCGGACACTCACCCATTTCAATCTAGAGGCCAGGGCACTTCTTTTGGAGCAATTTCTAGCATATTCCGATGGTCTGAACTTCCGAACGAGTTTCCAAGATGGTAGCGGTTACCGTACTTCACCGGAATCGCATATTTTCGTCGATCTATCCGTGCATGCATCAGATCTGCCATCATCTTCTGATCATAGGTATTTTTATGTTATTTGATTGTATTCCAGTGTTGATCCATGACATCTGGCTGACGTTTATATTCTATATTTCCAGTAGGCTATTGTATTTCCATGCTCGAACCATATAATACATGATATTGGGCAGTTGATGTTCTTTACTTCTCCATGCATCCTTTTATATGTTGTTTAAACCATAAATATGCAACATGCACATGCAATAACCAACATGCACATGTAATAACCCACATGCGCATGCAATAACCATCAAGATCTCAAACATACAACTGAAACGCATCCAGAAACCCCCAGTGTATCAGATCTGCAAGACAACAAATATCTTGATCAGCGGGATTAGGGATATTTCATAGGTGGCGCCTGTTATCGCACAGTTTGTACTTGGGATTAAAGGAAAGGTAGAAGAAAGGCAAACTGGCGAAACTGGAGACTATCCTACCACTGTCACCTCGATAATATAGCTCTTTCTATTTAGGGTGGTAGGCCCAGGGGAGACGTCCCCGATGACCTGGGGTTTTGAGAAGGCAAAGGCTTATGGCTAAATAAAAGTTTCCCCCCTCACAAGTCACCATCGATCAGAAGGTCCAGGTATTGGTTGTTTGAAGTTTTATATATATGAGTTGGGGGTGATATCACCACCCCAAATGATTACTGATAGTTTCTGTTGAGATCAAGCAGGTTACAGGTTGTGCCAAAGATGTTGAGGTTCTCATGCGCTCTACGGTGAGCACATGTCCCCAAGTTGGAGCCAGATGTTATCCCTCGCTTTAGGGATAACTAAGGAGATTATGTCTCGAGGCCCACAGGTCCTAGACATGGAGTACCGAGAGCCAGATCGACTTGAGCATGGCCCTGGAGGGCCCATCCTTTCTTTTCTTCAGCGCCTCTACCTTGTCAGCAGCAGCAACATCCATCACCTCGGCCTGGTCCTGTAGCAGAGATGGATCTTGCTCCATGAGGTAATGAGTCTGGGTATCATGGTATGTGTCACTCTAATCCTCAAAACCTTTGAATATGTGCATTTAGTTCTTTTTGTTTCTAATGGGTGTTTGGATCTTGTACTTATCTACTTGACCATGTCTGGGGGGAATGAAAGGATGCCCTAGTAAGCCTGTGCCCATAGGTTTTGAGTTGCTACTAGGGGGATTCATGAAAAGTCATCGTCCACTCCCATCATACTTACCATTTCCCATCTTGCTCCCGCTCATCCATCCCATTACATTGGTCTGGGCATTGGATTGGCCAATCATCTAAGGGTTGCACCTTACCTTGTGGGAAAAAGGGGCTAAAGGCCCATAGGGTAAAAGCAGCTGACAAAAGATAAGATCCTAAAAATAAAACCTCGAGATGCTTCGCCCAGGGATCCTCGAGAAAGCAGTAAAAGGCTTCTCAGCAAGAAACAAAGGGACCCATAAAAATAATAAAACAAGACCTAGTCAGAGGATAGGAGGTCTCATCACGAGCCAACCTATTAGGTCCATGGGCACCTAGCGGTATGACACTACTAGCAGCTGGTTACCACGCCAGGGTAGTGGCTCTTGGTGGCATAGCCAAGAGAAAGGGGGTCTCATCACGAGCCAACCTTCCTATTTCCGTGAAAGTGCTTGTGGGTAACATTGTCACCACTGGTCACCACGCCAGGGCAGTGTACCCTGATTAGCTTCTTGAAAGAAAAAGAAATAAAGAATAAAAGGCATGAATGAGCTTGGAAACATTTGCATCCAGGACAGGTGCAGCTCGCCTTATACAAAGGCAGCCATAGGTAAGCCATGCATTTCCCTGCTATCACTGCGCCCCTTGTCAGGACATCCCTTATCCACCACACCCATTAACATGACTTGGATTTGATTTCTCCCGGAAACATCCCACATCCAGTGAACACTAGCCCAATAGGACGCCCTGTCACTTCCTCCAAACTTGGCTTGCCGATTTGTGTAATGTCTTTGAGCACTTGACTGGGTAAAAGAAGTTTTATGCACATGTTTAATAAAATTGATGATTGGGTGTGATTGACATTGCTATGATCTCTGTGACTTATGAGCCCATGGAGGGTGTATCTGTTGATGTGCAAGATCATACCCGACGGATAGGTACCATATTGGACAGGTACACATGGGGAGATGATTAGTTCGGACCTCCATGGGGCTGAAGAGCCCACCAAATGGATGTTGAGACCCCAACAGAGGGCAGAGATAGGACAGAGGGTTTGCACCAGGGAAGAGGAGGACGTTCCACCAGAGGCAGCTGAGCAGACCTGTACCCAGGGGGGTTGTTCCCTCTCCGCTGGAACGTTGGCCTTGGAAGGCCCATGACGTTACCCAGGATGCCTATGACATCATCCAACATTTATGGACGTTTTGGGAGGCATTTGTGTTAGTCGTGGCACGTGTAGTAGCTTGGAGAGGCCCAAGGAGGGCTAACGTTTTGCTCCAGAAGGCCAATGGTGCCCTAAAAGGGCTAACGTCACCCTAGAAAGGGCATGACGTCTTTACTTTTTCTTGATTAGGGTTTAATTTATGACATTTAATGTAAAGCAGTGTTATTATGTATTTTGGCCTTGTCGGCTTTTTGGTGACATAAAATTTAATTAAGGTCATTTCTACTGTATAAGTAAGAGAGCAAAACTCTCTTTTTAATGATCATCTTTCACTCACCACTTGGTGAGGTCTGAAATTTGTGCCCTCCTTTAGGGTTTTTGGGCTGAAATTTTGATGCGCACTTGTTGAAGGAGGCTTTTTCTTGGCTATTTCTGCATTTTCTTGGTGGAAGGTTTACAATTAGGGTATGGCTTAATAAATGCTTGGTGAATGTAAGTGAATTTATGCAATCCTTCTTTGTTGAATGGTTATGCTATTTTTTACTTTCATTTTGTTAATGATATTTGCTGGATTAAACCCTAGGGGACAAGCACATGTTGGTGTCCTTGTTTCATGTCCCTACCAAGTTATGCTAAGAGCCATTTTAATTTGCTGAAGATAGATGCTAGAGTCTTGCCATAGCAACACTCTACCTTTTACTCTTCTAGCCTAGTCGTTTTTTTCACTTTACCCTGTCGTGAATCAAAGACGCACTAAGGCCTAGGGTTTCTACACCTTAGTGAGTCGTCTTCCCCTAGGGTTGATAGGTTGAAGCCTTTCCTTAGCAACACTTCAACCATCATATCCCTCTTGTCTTTGGTCCTATCACTATCATTTTGGCCCTTCAACATTTGCAGCTTTTGGACTCCATTTTCCCTAATAATGCACTGATCTAAGACCTCCTATGCTTGAGTACCTTGATCACAAACACCCAAATACTCTTGAACAATCATTAACTCCTTCTAACCCTAGCTTAGACTAACACTTGCTAACCTATTGCTGCCGTCATTTATTTATGCTATAATCATACCTTTGCAGCAATCAGATCCCTTATTGAGCAATTGAAAGATTGGCTAGTCGTTGCTTCTAATGAATGTTGGTATTTGACATTGATGATAAATAGTTATTTGCTCATTGTGAAGCTTCTTTAGCATTTATTGTGAAGTGATATATATTGTAATCATTTGCTATTATACATCATTGACTTGCTTCATCAATATTGTCTATCAATTGCTTTATATCAGAAGTCCTTGATTATATGAAGTACTAACCAAGCAAGTGATCTTGCGCATGTATAGTTTTCTTGTTGCTTTGTCTTGAGCAGGTACACTTTTGGTTACTATTTGTACTTCCGGTTATCTTTACTTTTATTGGCTGATTAGCTAGACTTTCTAATCGGTGGTGACTTGTGAGGGGGAAACTTTACTTAGCCTTTTAAGCCTTTGCCTTCTCAAAACCCCATGTCATCGGGAACGTCTCCCTTGGGCCTACCACCCTAAACAGAAAGAGCTATCCTATTGAGATGACAGTGGTAGGATAGTCTCAGTTTCACCAGTTTTCCTTTCTTCCATCCATCATTTACTCCAACTACAAACTGTGTGATAACAACGCCCTCATGAGGAAGTCTGCCCACCTCCTCTCCTCTTTGATTCACATGTGTGGCAGCCTTGGGGAAAGAAGATGTGGCAACCCATCTTTTAGCACTTGTCACTCTTCCTCTCACACTTGGTGCACCCTCCTCTCTTGGGCTTGTTGACCGCCTCTCCAACATAGGTGGTCAACTCCATGTGCCATGAAGAGATGCATCATCAGATGCAAATTTGTTCAAGATTTTGGTTCTACAAGGCATGTTTAGCCCCAACACTTCTTTTTGTAATTGGAATTTCTGCACCCCTACATGGCTTAATAATGTAATAGGTTTGCATGAGTCATGTCTAGGTCAGTTACCTTGGGATCGGTACAATCGGAGAGCTCCTTTCACCGAGGGTTT
This sequence comes from Picea mariana, assembly GCA_032191745.1. Classification (NCBI taxonomy): domain Eukaryota; kingdom Viridiplantae; phylum Streptophyta; class Pinopsida; order Pinales; family Pinaceae; genus Picea; species Picea mariana. The sequence goes on from JASDQU010102714.1 coordinate 312,325, forward strand.
TTTATCCTTAGGTTATCAATTGGGCTTTTCCGCCTTTTTTATTTCCCTTGAGTTTTTCCCACACTTGCCATAATTCCTCCAAAGTGGTGAACGACGTTCTAGTGGGCTTATCTTTTGGTAACTATTATAGGGAATCATTGTAAATGACCATGCAAGACATCTTAGAAAGTTTCGTGGAATTCCGTCAAGTCTAATATAGTTTTTTTTAATTAATTAATTTTTAATTAAATTTCCCTAAGCTTGGAGGTTTAATTATTTTATTAATTAATTATTTTTGAACAATAATTGTAAAAACTAGGTCCTTGGACTTTTGATAGGGGTATTTGTGCTAAAAAGAAATGGAATAGCACCCCCTACATCCATGACCAAGTTTCAACTCAATTGGGCAACTTTAGCCATGGGTTTGTCCACCCGAAGTGTCAGTCAGTCTAAAATAACAATTTTAATTACTAAAGTCCAAACATGGAAAAAATGTAAAATTGTAATAATGAGTTTAAAGGATGAAAAAGGTGAAATAATGGTTAGAGAAAGACCCCCTAAGCATAACATGACCCTCCCAACCTTTTCCAACCTTTTCTAACCACTTACCCCCTCTCCACACTCCAAAGTTATGCCCCCCTAGGAGGATTGACGTTTTTCTTGGTGGATGATGTTGTGACTTATTTGGGCCCCCCTCTCATGTGCGTTCACTCCCTCTAGCCTCCACATCACCCCTTGAGGTGACCCCACTCCCTCCACCTCATTAATTCCTTTCCATTTCTTGTTTTTTCCCCTTGTGGTGCATCTTCCAAGAGGAGTCACGCCCTCCCTCTTCTAGAAACTCCACAAATAATTTTTAAAAAATTATTTGAAACCTTTCCACTTCCTTGGCATCAATCCCAAGGCCTCCCACACCCTTTTTGCTTGATCCCAAATTTTTCCATCCTTTCTACACTTTAGATCTAGCTTTCAAACCCTAGATGGTGCACCCTACCCTTGGGATCTCCTCTTTTGCTTGGTGTTGGACACTTGTCATTGATCCAAGAGGGGTGAGTTTGCCTCTCCAAGCATAAAAGGAACCCTCCCCTCACTCTTTTCTTCACCATATCTTGAGCTATTGTTATGCTACTTGATTTTCCACTCTCTCTCTATTGTTCCATCATTTCCATTCTATGCTCTTAGGGTTTTGGAGTATTTTCTCTCCAAGATCTTTTTTCTTGAGTAATAATAAAGGAGAAGCTTTGGAGGATAATTAGAGAAGCAATGCATGTTCTTGTTCTTCTTATGCATATGAGGTAAACTTGTATCGATTTGTTTTGATGATTGTACACATTGGATCTTAGGTAAAGTGTTACTTGGGTAGATCTATCAATGCATGTTCTTGTAGATCTATATATCTTGATATGTTAGATAGGATTGAAGTGTCGTCTTGTTAACATATTCAACAAATTATCTCTTGTATGCACATCATCTTTCAAGTTTTTGTAGGTTTGGCTTCAAGGGTTTCATTGGGAACACCACAAGCAAGAATGATCTCTTGAGACACATCTATACTCCATGCTTTTCTCACCCTTTACTCTTCTTCTATATTGTTGTTCATTTACATACATTTCAGCTAGCTTAACTTAGTAAGATTGGTCACTTATATCAATTTCTACTACATCTTTCTTGCGGAAAATTTTTGCCCTAAAAAGCAAAAGTTTTTCTTCACTTTGCTTGGTTGTGTGTAGCATTTTCCAGCAAGGATACCTTGCTGATTTGCAGGTTTCAGATCTGGTTGAGAAGGGGTTTTGGCTGCCCAAAGACATCCACACAACATTTAAAGACCCCCAAAGAGATTGGTAGCTATCTCTCAACCTACTTTGTCATTTTCTAGGTTTTCTTGTACATTTTTCTTCTTATGCTTGTTGCTTAGTGGCTCATAGTTGTAGGAGGAGAAGTGGTACAGCCTCCTCCCACGTGTGAGCCTTGGGGTAGTGTAGATCTAGCTTGGATTTTCATCTTTTTGCATTTTTTCCCCTTTTTGAGCTAGGACGTGGGGTTTGAAGGTGAGGGCATCTTCTAGACCTAGGATGTGGGGTTTGCTTGTGGTTTGTTTGGTTTGCTTGTTTACTTTCCTAGCCCTCTTCTTGTTGCTTGTTTGCCTTTCTTTCTGACTTCTATAAATCTTAACCAAGCTAAGAAACTTAATTAATTGCCTACCTAGTTGGGAGAGGAATACCCCAAGAGGTAAGGATAGGTGTTTTATTATGTGATTAATGATCTAATTGATTAATGTTATAATTGTTCTAGATTTAGATCTAACATATAATCACTATCTTGAGCCTATTGGGCATCATAAATAGCTTAGCTAGATCTCTTGCATGCTTAGTTTGCTTCAAGACTTTATCTTTATTCACATGCTTAGATATATAATTCTTAATCTCTAAATGCTTCAATAAGTGAATGGTGTTATTCTTTATTGCATAAATCTCTTAAGGCCATTTGCCATAGGCTTGAACGTTATTTCATGGTTAAGTAGGCAAACACACTAAATCTTCTTTTCATATCTTCTAGGCAAGTTGTCCTTGCCCTTGTGATTCATTTCTTTCATAGCAAGCTCATTTGTTAACGTGACAAACTAAATCTTCTTTCAGCTATCTTTATTTGCTTTACATGTGTTCATATTCTTGATTTCATAAGCTTAAAACAACACACTCATAAGCTCATAAAAGTCTCGGCCATATCACTAAATCACACTTTAAAAGTGTCGTAAAATCTTCAAAACACTCTAAAACTCACCTAAAAGTCTACCTAATCCATATATATACTTAATAGACTATTTAGGGTAACTTAGACCACCATCTTCACCATCTAAAACAGGTTTGAGGAAAACAACGGAAGGTGTAGGCAGGGGACTGACTCACGACGCACAGGATGTGTCATGTTCGGGAAGTACTCATTCTTTAAGGCTGACTGGTTCTGCTAGGGTTGGCCTCGTTGCCACACTATCTTGAACGCCCAACAATTATTTGGAAATAGGAGGAGGAGGCTTTGGTGAAAACTTAATAAAAGTAACCTTAATCGATAAACCTTTAATTTATTAAGTAATCCAACCTTGGTCCTGTTATCGCACGGTTTGTAGGAAAGGTCCAAGGGATTGAAACCGGCGTAACAGGAGCTTCCCCACCCACTGTCACCTCGATGGGGAGCTCTTTCTATTCAGGAGGGCAAGTCCAAGGGAGACGTCCCTAAGGCAATCTAGATAAAAGAAAGGGTAAAGGGTAAAGGCCAAGTCAAGGAAGACCCCTTTCACAGATTGCTGCCCAAGAAGAGATAGTCAAGATGAAGTCTTTCACTGTCAATGCACCTGTTTGCGAGACAAAACAAAGAGAACTAGAATATGCTTTGCAGTGGATTAGTACTTCATATAACCAATGACTATCTTCAATAGATATATATGAGAAATGATTATATGCAATTGTTGACGAAGTCAATGATTGCTAGGCAAAGATTAAACACTTATAATACTTCTTCAACAAGTCACAAGAGATTATAGGCATTCAATGTTCAATATAAGACCATGTATCATATCAATAATGCATTAAATATGTCAAATCAGCTCACATATACCAAGTTGCTGCGTCACCTATACAAAATCTGCTGCCAGGGGTGACGTCAAGCTTTACAAATGGTCAAAAAGATGACAAAGAGCAAAAACGTTTTACCAATTTAGCTTACACATGAAATTATTAACTCAATGTCAATCAATAGAGCTATCAGATGTCACAACGTTGCAGATATAAGCAAGAAATAAGGAGTATGACGTCAGCCCTATGATAA